>JAJGRW010003804.1:0-13953 GCA_025461045.1 Carex parvula | reverse complement strand
CCCGTCCCACCAAAATCTAGCCGCTCTCCAACTGTTGCTCAACTAACTCCACTTTATTGTCATCGGGAGCACGACATAAATTCAGTTTTGCATTGATTTGAGCTAGCCATTCTTCAGCTGCCGCATACCCGCCGGTTCCATCATAACGCGGGGGATTCAAACGCAGAAATGCATCATATAACCTTCTAAAATCTTCGGGTGCCCCACCGTGAACCACTGGTGCGACATCCCGCATCTGTGCTTGACGACCTCTCTCATAGGCCGCAATCAACCGGTCATCTAAGTCCCGGTCTCTATCAGCTCCTCCAACACCTCCAGCACCTCCAGCACCAGCTGGACCAGCTCCAGCCTGATCCACAACTGGCTCAATAACTGGTTCCGGATTAGGTTCAGGATTCCTACGAGGTCTGCCTCTACCTCTACCTCGGCGTGTTTCCATTTTCTGAATAAGCAAAGTTAGTTTATAACATTCTATATTCCTTATTTATCATACGAAATTCGTATAGTCGTGCCGGCCCCAATTAATACGCATACCACTCTCGTATCCAAACAAGTCTGGTTCAGGTTCTAAACCATGCTCTGATACCACCGAAGGGAGGACCTGTCACACCCCGCAGCCCAACGAGGCGCGACAGGTGCTCTCCTGCCGTAGACATACGGTTGCCCGTATGCCTACAAGGCAATTACGATATAATAGTAACTAAAAACATAAACCAACAACCAAACAAACAAATAACATAAATCCCAGCTGGTCAGGTAATATCATACAAACCCGTATCTCGATGGATACGCATCACAAAAATGACACAGAGATCATATATGTACATGACCAAAACATAACTATATATATAATCTCTAATGTCACCATACCAGACAGTCTAAGCAGCGGAATAACCAGGCCTACCGACCTCGTGTCTCTCTCGGATCTGCTGACCCGGAACCTGAAAAGATAACCCAAAGAGGGGGTGAGAAATAAATTCTCAGTGCGATAAATTTGCCACGTTTCGCTCCTGGACTTGCAATCACAGATTATATTCAAAAGTAAAGCACAAATAAAGCTCAGAACAGTTTATGATAATATATAAACATGCACACATCAACCGACATCAATAAGCCAAATGAAATTCAACTCAGGAATTGCCAAATCGAAATTCAATCACACAATATTTGGTTTAACTCGAACTCAGAATATCTGGTAGTTATAGGTTTAACCGTTTAAATAAAAGTCTGGTTCCATTTCATATCCGGAAAAATTCATATAAAACCAAATGACAGTCCAACCGCATTCACCCCCTGGGTAATGCCTCCGATACATTTAAAACCAATCGACCATTCAAACGCATTCACCCCCTGGGTAATGCCATCCGATACACAAGTCACATATAGTCCAATTCATAATACAGAGTCACTTACCCCTCATCCCAACCGGTACTGGGAACTGCTGAGGGCCAGACAATCTAAAGCTTTAGAATACTGGGTCGTCAAAGTCCGTGCACAGACTTTGACAAATCCGAACACACCCCCTGGGTGTCGTCGCCACGGTGGGGGACGGTAATGCCATATCCACCAACCGATGGTGATATAAATCACGGTGACTTTTAATTCCAAATTAGATCATTCAGATCAATACACAAAGAATACCATACCAGTATGCAGATCAATCAGATAAACAATCCGAGTTCCAATTAATTAGGGCAATGCAATGCATATGCAACACAATCCGATAATGCAATTCAACCAATAATCAACATGTCAAAGAAACACAGTTTAATTCTGAATATAAACTATCAAACAAGTCCAGAAACCCCGCACCTGAGTATATAATGCACTCGTCTAAAGCTCAGGCATCTCGAACGATCCCGAGATCCGATGCCTCTTAGGTTTACCACCTATTTAACCGTTTAGATTCAATTAAAACAACCGATTGATATCCCGTAGGTTAAACCGAATTAAATTAGGTTAAACACGGTTTAATGTTCGTATACGGGTCCTAATGGTATAGGTTTAGATCATGGTTCAACCAATTAGGTTTAGACAACACAAATACACAATTTTCTGAATTTCTGAGTGTCATTGCGGCCCGGAATGAATCTTATTGCGGCCCGCAGACTATTCTTCCAGAGATTGGTTTTTCTGCCAAGTTATTGCGGCCCGCAATGGTTCATTGCGGCCCGCAACCAAACTTTCCAGAGAGTCTGTTTTTCTGCAATTTCATTTCGGTCCGCAATAGCCCTATTTCGGTCCGCAATACCCACACAGAAGTCATATTTTCAAGGTTTGGTTTAGCTCGTTTCGATCGGGTTTCGATACGGTTAACCTTTGCTATGTATCATCGATTCGACATGGTATTTTTACATCTAGTTATCAAGAATCGACACCATTACATCATGAATTCCCTTGGTATAGAATTGGTACAAAATTTATACAAAACCCTAACTCCAAAATCAGCTCAAACGGAATGATTTACTCAAATAACACGAATCGAGATGTTCGAACGATTATAACTCGATCAATTCAGATCCAATGGTGTATAACACCTGAAAATTTAGTAATTTCCCCAAATTCCACCATTTTTACCAAACCCTAATTTCTCCCTTTTCCAATTTCTCAACACAATCAATCGAATCAATCAAAATCAAACCGAATATCGAGTTATATCGAATCAATCGAACTTAAAAACGAATTCTCAAAGAAATATAACAATTCGAATAATTTAGGGTTTTTGAGAGATTTCAAGGAAAGAAAATATATACCAATTGAAGCTATAGAGTTGATCACAATCGTCCAATTAGTTCGAATCTCCGATTTTCCGAAAGTTCTGACCCGATTTCGTGCTCGATTTCACTCTCTCTCTCTTTCTCTCTTAAGTTCGGCCAAGAGCTAGGGCTCACGAAATTAGAAGTGTTAATGGTAGAGATTAAGATAAGAGAGAAGGGTTGTCTTTTTAATATATGGTACTTTTGCACATAGGTCCCTCCAATTTTATAATATTGCATAATTTAAAAATAAATCTTTACAAATAGGCCCTTTTATGTATTTTTATGTAAATCAAGGATTTAGAATGTAACAATTCTCCCCCCCTTAAAATGAAGTTCAGTCCGCTGAACTTGATTTCGTACCTTATTTGTCGAATAACTCCGGATACTTTTCTCGGATGCTCTCCTCGAGTTCCCACGTTGCTTCCTTATCGGAATGTCGTCCCCATTTTACCAACACAAGCCGGATCACTTTGCTTCGTAGCCGTTGTTCTTTTCGATCCAATATCCGCATTGGTTCCTCTTGATAAGTCAGATCGTCTTGCACGTGTAAATCCGAATGGTCAATACAATGCGACGGATCTCGCACATATCTACGCAACTGTGATACATGAAACACCGGATGAACCCGGTCCAATGCTGGTGGTAGTGCAAGCTCGTATGCTACCGGCCCAACTCGTCGCAAAATCTGAAACGGCCCAATATAACGAGGACTTAGCTTCCCCGAAACACCAAATCTGTGTACGCCTCTGACAGGCGAAACACGAAGCCATACGTGATCACTTTCTTGGAATTCCAACGGTCTGCGATGAACATCCGCGTATTTCCTTTGTCTTTCTTGAGCTGACTTGAGTCGACTCAGAACCATTTTCGTTTTCTCAGCAATTTCTTCTAACATTTGCGGTCCCGTAGGCGGATATGTACCCGCTGGTCCCCACCACAACGGAGTACTGCACTGCTGCCCTGTCAGCGCCTCTTGCGGTGACATACCAATACTCGAGTGATAACTGTTGTTATAAGCGAACTCCACCAGATACAAGTGATCAACCCACGAACCTTTTAAACTTAGCGCACAAGAGCGTAACATGTCTTCCAATGTTTGGATAGTGCGCTCGGACTGACCGTCCGTCTGCGGATGATGCGCTGTACTGAATCTCAGCTTAGTACCCATTGTCTCTTGAAAGCTCTCCCAGAAATGAGAAGTGAACCTAGGATCTCGGTCTGAAATAATATAGCGTGAACAACCGTGGTACTTGAATTGATATTTCAGGAATAACTCCGCTAACTCTTGCCCCGATGTCTCAATTCGAAGCGGAATGAAATGAGCTATCTTCGTCAGCCGGTCCACAATCACCCAAACCGTGTTGTATCTATTAACTGTTCTCGGAAATCCGGATACAAAATCCATTGTGATCGACTCAAATTTTCTCGTAGGTATTTCTAGCGGTCTCAACAACCCCGCTTTCCTCCGTCGATCCGCTTTAACTTGCTGACAAATCTGACACTTTTCAACGTACCTTTGCACGTCTCGCTTCATTTTCGGCCACCAAAAATACTTCTTCAAATCTTGATACATTTTCACTTCCCCCGGATGAATAGCATAACCCGAGTCGTGCGCCTCTGATAAAACCAAATCCTTCAACTCAGATCTATTCGGTACACAAATGCGATCATGAAACCTCAAAATATCATCTCCTTGAACTTTAAACGGGGAATCTGCATTTGACTCGTAATGCAATTTAAATTTCTGACATTTTGGATCATCCTGTTGCGCTGCACGAATCTGTTCGTGTAATTCCGATCGGATCTCAACCGCTGCTAGCACAACCGACGCAATTGCAGTTGCGCTAGTCCCCACCTCGCTTTTACCACACTTAGATACCACTTCCAACGCTAATTCGCGTGATGCGCCAACATGAATTTCCAACCTACGCATTTCCTCAAGAAGATGATTTTCACTTGTGATTACCGACGCCAGGTTTACCTGACTCTTTCTGCTTAACGCATCTGCTACACTGTTCGCTTTTCCCGCGTGATACTGGATATCCAAATCGTAATCTTTCATCAACTCCAACCACCTTCTTTGCCTCAAATTCAGTTCTTTTTGCGTGAAGATGTATTTCAAACTCTGATGATCGGTAAATATACGGCATCTCACGCCATACAAATAATGCCGCCAAATCTTCAACGCAAATATCACCGCCGCTAACTCCAAGTCATGAGTCGGGTAGTTTTGCTCGTGCGGTCGCAATTGCCGAGATGCATAGGCAATTACATGATCGTCTTGCATCAATACGCAGCCCAATCCTGATCGAGATGCATCGGTGTAAACCGTATACTCTTTATCAGCAGTCGGCATAGCAAGAACCGGTGCGGATACAAGCCGACTCTTTAACTCCTCAAAACTTTTATCTTGCGCGGTACCCCAATCAAATTTCACACCCTTATGCAACAATTTCGTAAGTGGCGCAGCTAACCGCGAAAACCCGAGTACAAATCTCCTGTAGTACCCGGCTAACCCCAGAAAACTACGAATTTCAGTAACTGTCTCCGGCCTCTTCCATTCAGTAACAGCTCGAATCTTTTCAGGATCCACCGCTAACCCTTGTCCCGAAACAACATGCCCGAGAAAGGTAACTTCATCCAACCAAAACTCACATTTCGAGAACTTTGCGAATAACTGATGTTCCCGCAACCTTTGCAAGACAATTCTAAGATGTACCTCATGTTCTTCTCGGGAGCGCGAATACACCAATATGTCATCAATGAAAACCACAACTGTCGAATCCAATAGATCGTGAAACACCCTTTGCATCATATCCATGAACGCTGCCGGTGCGTTCGTCAGCCCAAACGGCATAACCAGGTATTCATAGTGCCCGTACCTTGTACGGAATGCTGTCTTGTCCACGTCGCTTGGCCGAATCCTCAACTGGTGGTACCCTGTTCTCAGATCAATCTTTGAATATACCGAAGATCCCTGCAACTGATCAAACAGATCATCAATCCGAGGTAACGGATACTTATTTTTCACTGTTACCTTATTCAGCTCGCGGTAATCAATGCACAACCGCAATGTTCCATCTTTCTTTTTGACAAACAACACTGGTGCACCCCACGGCGATGTGCTAGGTCTGATAAATCCACTCTCCAACATGTCTTCCAACTGCGCCTTAAGTTCTTTTAGTTCTGCCGGTGCCATTCGATACGGCGCCTTTGAAATCGGTGTTGTGCCCGGTACTAGTTCGATACCGAACTCCACTTCTCGCTCAGGTGGTAACCCCACAATCTCTTCCGGAAATACATCGACAAATTCTAAAACCACCGGTATAGTGCTGATCTCTGGAACTGCCGCAGCCGCATACACCACGGCCACCAGATAAGCTGTACATCCTGTTTCTAATAAATGTCTCACTTCTACAGCAGAAACACACGGTGTTAGTTCCCCAAGTTCTCTACATTTCAAAATACATGACATACCTCTTGAATTCGCAAAATGAATCCGTCGATGCGGACAATCGATAGTTGCCGCGTGCCTCGTCAACCAATCCATTCCCAACAAGACATCATACCCCACAATATCCATAACCAACAAATCAGCTTCGAATTCCCTTCCATCTACTTTAATATTTCGGTTTCGGCATATAGTAATTTCTTGATCAGTTGATCCAAATGGGGTTTGAACGTTTAAAATTTGGTGACTCGTTTCAATTGGCCAACTACACTTTTCCACGAACACCCTCGACACCACCGAATGACTACACCCCGTATCAATCAAACAATACGCATCATGATCAGATATAGAGAGTAAACCTGTCATGACGTCGGTCTGGCCACGTCCCTGCTCAGTTGCAGCGTCGCGCGAAGTTCCAGCGATGTTAAGTGCATGCGCCGCCGCCCTGCCGGTGCTACCAATGCTGCTAGCCCTGCTAGCGTTAGCCCCGCTAGCTTGAAATGCGCCACGTCCGCGCCCCGTCGGCGCGCCACGCCCAACGCTAGCTGACCCTCCTGCGCCACTAGCGCCTTGCATCCTTATAAGCGAATTCGGGCACTCCCTCGCCCAATGTCCCGTGCTACCACATATGAAACAAGCGCTCGCCTTGCGCCTACACTCAATCTCATCGTGTGCTTGGTTGCATGATCGGCACCATTGCGAAGGCATCGCCGGTTTACAACCCGGCGTAGAGGTCTGTCTGAATGGGGGTCTCGGTGCCACGTTCGACCGAGGGGGTCTAGTATATGATGATCCTCCCCTCGACTTCGATACTTGCCTACTCTGATCCTCCCGTTGTTTCACATTCCTTTCATTCACTTGCGTCTTTCTCCGCTTACCATGCATCTCAACTTGTTCGGCATGATCCATCATTGTTTGTAATTCCCTCGCCATCGGAGTATCCACGATCATAGAGATATTGCCATCCAACCCGTCCAAGTATTGTCTATGGTACCTTTCCACATCATTTCTCACATCCGTAGCATAGCGAGATAATGCCAAGAACTCACTATTATATTCCACCACCGGACGTCCATCTTGCCTCAACTCCAGAAATTTTCTCCGCAATGCTTCTCGCTGCATATTGCTCATAAACCGCCTATTGAACTGCTGTTCGAACCACTCCCAAGGAATCCTCGCTTCCTCCCCTTCAAAATTACGTCGAGCCCCGTCCCACCAAAATCTAGCATCGCTCTCCAACTGTTGCTCAACTAACTCCACTTTATTGTCATCGGGAGCACGACATAAATTCAACTTTGCATTAATCTGAGCGAGCCATTCTTCAGCTGCCGCATACCCGCCGGTTCCATCATAACGCGGCGGATTCAAGCGCAGGAATGCATCGTATAACCTTCGGAATTCTTCGGGTGCCCCACCGTGAACCACTGGTGCGACATCCCGCATTTGTGCTTGACGACCTCTCTCATAGGCCGCAATCAACCGGTCATCCAAGTCCCGGTCTCTACCAGCTCCTCCAGCGTCAACAGCACCTCCAGCACCTCCAGCACCAGCTGGACCAGCTCCAACCTGATCCGCAACTGGCTCGATAATTGGTTCCGGATTAGGTTCACGGTTCCTACGAGGTCTGCCTCTACCTCTACCTCGGCGTGTTTCCATTTTCTGAATAAACAAAGTTAGTTTATAACATTCTATATTCCTTATTTATCATACGAAATTCGTATAGTCGTGCCGGCCCCAATTAATACGCATACCACTCTCGTATCCAAACAAGTCTGGTTCAGGTTCTAAACCATGCTCTGATACCACCAAAGAAGACCTGTCACACCCCGCAGCCCAACGAGGCGCGACAGGTGCTCCTGCCGTAGACATACGGTTTCCCGTATGCCTACTAGGCAATTACGATATAATAAGAACTAAAAACATAAACCAACAACCAAACAAACAAATAACATAAATCCCAGCTGGTCAGGTAATATCATACAAACCCGTATCTCGATGGATACGCATCACAAAAATGACACAGAGATCATATATGTACACAACCAAAACATAACTATATACATAATCTCTAATGTCACCATACCAGACAGTCTAAGCAGCGGAATAACCAGGCCTACCGACCTCGTGTCTCTCTCGGATCTGCTGACCCGGAACCTGAAAAGATAACCCAAAGAGGGGGTGAGAAATAAATTCTCAGTGCGATAAATTTGCCACGTTTCGCTCCTGGACTTGCAATCACAGATTATATTCAAAAGTAAAGCACAAATAAAGCTCAGAACAGTTTATGATAATATATAAACATGCACACATCAACCGACATCAATAAGCCAAATGAAATTCAACTCAGGAATTGCCAAATCGAAATTCAATCACACAATATTTGGTTTAACTCGAACTCAGAATATCTGGTAGTTATAGGTTTAACCGTTTAAATAAAAGTCTGGTTCCATTTCATATCCGGAAAAATTCATATAAAACCAAATGACAGTCCAACCGCATTCACCCCCTGGGTAATGCCTCCGATACATTTAAAACCAATCGACCATTCAAACGCATTCACCCCCTGGGTAATGCCATCCGATACACAAGTCACATATAGTCCAATTCATAATACAGAGTCACTTACCCCTCATCCCAACCGGTACTGGGAACTGCTGAGGGCCAGACAATCTAAAGCTTTAGAATACTGGGTCGTCAAAGTCCGTGCACAGACTTTGACAAATCCGAACACACCCCCTGGGTGTCGTCGCCACGGTGGGGGACGGTAATGCCATATCCACCAACCGATGGTGATATAAATCACGGTGACTTTTAATTCCAAATTAGATCATTCAGATCCATACACAAATAACAACCATACCAGCATGCAGATCAATCAGATATGCAATTCGAGTTTCAATTAATTAGGGCAATGCAATGCATATGCAATACAATCCGATAATGCAATTCAACCAATAATCAACATGTCAAAAGAAACACAGTTTAATTCTGAATATAAACTATCAAACAAGTCCAGAAACCCCGCACCTGAGTATATAATGCACTCGTCTAAAGCTCAGGCGTCTCGAACGATCCCGAGATCCGATGCCTCTTAGGTTTACCACCTATTTAACCGTTTAGATTCAATTAAAACAACCGATTGATATCCCGTAGGTTAAACCGAATTAAATTAGGTTAAACACGGTTTAATTTTCGTATACGGGTCCTAATGGTATAGGTTTAGATCATGGTTCAACCAATTAGGTTTAAACAACAAAAATACACAATTTTCTGAATTTCTGAGTGTCATTGCGGCCCGGAATGATCTTATTGCGGCCCGCAGACTATTCTTCCAGAGAATTGGTTTTTCTGCCAAGTTCATTGCGGCCCGCAATGGTTTCATTGCGGCCCGCAACCAAACTTTCCAGAGAATCTGTTTTTCTGCCAATTTCATTTCGGTCCGCAATAGACCTATTTCGGTCCGCAATACCCACACAGAAGTCATATTTTCAGGTTTGGTTTAGCTCGTTTCGATCGGGTTTCGATACGGTTAACCTTTGCTATGTATCATCGACTCGACATGGTATTTTTACATCTAGTTATCAAGAATCGACACCATTACATCATGAATTCCCTTGGTATAGAATTGGTACAAAATTTATACAAAACCCTAACTCCAAAATCAGCTCAAACGGATGATTTACTCAAATAACACGAATCGAGATGTTCGAACGATTATAACTCGATCAATTCAGATCCAATTGGTGTATAACACCTGAAAATTTAGTAATTTCCCCAAATTCCACCATTTTTACCAAACCCTAATTTCCCCCTTTTCCAATTTCTCACAAAATCAATCGAATCAATCCAAATCAAACCGAATATCGAGTTATATCGAATCAATCGAACTTAAATTCAAATTCTCAAAGAAATATAACAACTCGAAAAATTTAGGGTTTTTGAGAGATTTCAAGGAAGAAAGAATATACCAAGTTGAAGCTATAGAATTGATCACGATCGTCCAATTAGTTCGAATCTCCGATTTTCTGAAAGTTCTGACCTGATTTCGTGCTCGATTTCACTCTCTCTCTCTTTCTCTCTTAAGTTCGGCCAAGAGCTAGGGCTCACGAAATTTGGAAGTGTTAATGGTAGAGATTAAAGATAAGAAGGAAGGGGTTATATTAATATATGGTATTTTTGCACATAGGTCCCTCCAATTTTATAATATTGCATAATTTAAAAATAAATCTTTACAAATAGGCCCTTTTATGTATTTTTATGTAAATCAAGGATTTAGAATGTAACAATTCTCCCCCCCTTAAAATGAAGTTCAGTCCGCTGAACTTGATTTCGTACCTTATTTGTCGAATAACTCCGGATACTTTTCTCGGATGCTCTCCTCGAGTTCCCACGTTGCTTCCTTATCGGAATGTCGTCCCCATTTACCAACACAAGCCGGATCACTTTGCTTCGTAGCCGTTGTTCTTTTCGATCCAATATCCGCATTGGTTCCTCTTGATAAGTCAGATCGTCTTGCACGTGTAAATCCGAATGGTCAATACAATGCGACGGATCTCGCACATATCTACGCAACTGTGATACATGAAACACCGGATGAACCCGGTCCAATGCTGGTGGTAGTGCAAGCTCGTATGCTACCGGCCCAACTCGTCGCAAAATCTGAAACGGCCCAATATAACGAGGACTTAGCTTCCCCGAACACCAAATCTGTGTACGCCTCTGACAGGCGAAACACGAAGCCATACGTGATCACTTTCTTGGAATTCCAACGGTCTGCGATGAACATCCGCGTATTTCCTTTGTCTTTCTTGAGCTGACTTGAGTCGACTCAGAACCATTTTCGTTTTCTCAGCAATTTCTTCTAACATTTGCGGTCCCGTAGGCGGATATGTACCCGCTGGTCCCCACCACAACGGAGTACTGCACTGCTGCCCTGTCAGCGCCTCTTGCGGTGACATACCAATACTCGAGTGATAACTGTTGTTATAAGCGAACTCCACCAGATACAAGTGATCAACCCACGAACCTTTTAAACTTAGCGCACAAGAGCGTAACATGTCTTCCAATGTTTGGATAGTGCGCTCGGACTGACCGTCCGTCTGCGGATGATGCGCTGTACTGAATCTCAGCTTAGTACCCATTGTCTCTTGAAAGCTCTCCCAGAAATGAGAAGTGAACCTAGGATCTCGGTCTGAAATAATATAGCGTGAACAACCGTGGTACTTGAATTGATATTTCAGGAATAACTCCGCTAACTCTTGCCCCGATGTCTCAATTCGAAGCGGAATGAAATGAGCTATCTTCGTCAGCCGGTCCACAATCACCCAAACCGTGTTGTATCTATTAACTGTTCTCGGAAATCCGGATACAAAATCCATTGTGATCGACTCAAATTTTCTCGTAGGTATTTCTAGCGGTCTCAACAACCCCGCTTTCCTCCGTCGATCCGCTTTAACTTGCTGACAAATCTGACACTTTCAACGTACCTTTGCACGTCTCGCTTCATTTCGGCCACCAAAAATACTTCTTCAAATCTTGAATACATTTCACTTCCCCCGGATGAATAGCATAACCCGAGTCGTGCGCCTCTGATAAAACCAAATCCTTCAACTCAGATTATTCGGTACACAAATGCGATCATGAAACCTCAAAATATCATCTCCTTGAACTTTAAACGGGGAATCTGCATTTGACTCGTAATGCAATTTAAATTTCTGACATTATGGATCATCCTGTTGCGCTGCACGAATCTGTTCGTGTAATTCCGATCGAATCTCAACCGCTGCTAGCACAACCGACGCAATTGCAGTTGCGCTAGTCCCCACCTCGCTTTTACCACACTTAGATACCACTTCCAACGCTAATTCGCGTGATGCGCCAACATGAATTTCCAACCTACGCATTTCCTCAAGAAGATGATTTTCACTTGTGATTACCGACGCCAGGTTTACCTGACTCTTTCTGCTTAACGCATCTGCTACACTGTTCGCTTTTCCCGCGTGATACTGGATATCCAAATCGTTATCTTTCATCAACTCCAACCACCTTCTTTGCCTCAAATTCAGTTCTTTTTGCGTGAAGATGTATTTCAAACTCTGATGATCGGTAAATATACGGCATCTCACGCCATACAAATAATGCCGCCAAATCTTCAACGCAAATATCACCGCCGCTAACTCCAAGTCATGAGTTGGGTAGTTTTGCTCGTGCGGTCGCAATTGCCGAGATGCATAGGCAATTACATGGTCATCTTGCATCAATACGCAACCCAACCCTGATCGGGATGCATCGGTGTAAACCGTATACTCTTTCTCAGCAGTCGGCATAGCAAGAATCGGCTGCGGATACCAGCCGACTCTTTAATTCCTCGAAACTTTTATCTTGCGCGGTACCCCAATCAAATTTCACGCCTTTATGTCACAACTTTGTAAGTGGTGCAGCCAACCGCGAAAACCCGAGTACAAATCTCCTGTAGTACCCGGCTAACCCCAAAAAGCTACGAATCTCAGTAACTGTCTTCGGTCTCTTCCATTCAGTAACCGCACGAATCTTTCAGGATCCACCGCTAACCCTTGGTCCCGAAACAATATGCCCCAGAAAGGTAAACCTCATCCAACCAAAATTCACATTTCGAAAACTTTGCGAATACTGATGTTCCCGCAACCTTTGCAAGACAATTCTAAGATGTACCTCATGTTCTTCTCGGGAGCGCGAATACACCAATATGTCATAATGAAAACCACAACTGTCGAATCCAATAGATCGTGAACACCCTTTGCATCATATCCATGAACGCTGCCGGTGCGTTCGTCAGCCCAAACGGCATAACCATATTCATAGTGCCCGTACCTTGTACGGAATGCTGTCTTGTCCACGTCGCTTGGCCGAATCCTCAACTGGTGGTACCCTGTTCTCAGATCAATCTTTGAATATACCGAAGATCCCTGCAACTGATCAAACAGATCATCAATCCGAGGTAACGGATACTTATTTTTCACTGTTACCTTATTCAGCTCGCGGTAATCAATGCCAACCGCAATGTTCCATCTTTCTTTTGACAACAACACTGGTGCACCCCGGCGATGGCTAGGTCTGATAAATCCACTCTCCAACATGTCTTCCAACTGCGCCTTAAGTTCTTTTAGTTCTGCCGGTGCATTCGATACGGCGCCTTTGAAATCGGTGTTGTGCCCGGTACTAGTTCGTACCGAACTCCACTTCTCGCTCAGGTGGTAACCCCACAATCTCTTCCGGAAATACATCGACAATTCTAAAACCACCGGTATAGTGCTGATCTCTGGAACTGCCGCAGCCGCATACACCACGGCCACCAGATAAGCTGTACATCCTGTTTCTAATAAATGTCTCACTTCTACAGCAGAAACACACGGTTTAGTTCCCCAAGTTCTCTACATTTCAAAATACATGACATACCTCTTGAATTCGCAAAATGAATCCGTCGATGCGGACAATCGATAGTTGCGCGTGCCTCGTCAACCAATCCATTCCAACAAGACATCATACCCCACATAGCCATAACCAACAAATCAGCTTCGAATTCCCTTCCATCTACTTTATATTCGGTTTCGGCATAGTAATTTCTTGATCAGTTGATCCAAATGGGGTTTGAACGTTTAAAAATTTGGTGACTCGTTTCAATTGGCCAACACTTTTCCACGAACACCCTCGACACCACCGAATGACTACACCCCGTATCAATCAAACAATACGCATCATGATCAG
>JAJGRW010003803.1:0-43623 GCA_025461045.1 Carex parvula | reverse complement strand
TTTTGAGAATTGACCACTTTTTGGAAAGCTTGAGAGAAGATTTACAATCTGAGCCAAAGACACAGGCATGCGGGCCGCGTCACATCCCACGCGGGTCGCGTCAGACTTTTCCGAAAACAGAAGCAGAATTGGAAACAGAGGCTAATTGAAGGAAGGTCGGCCAGAAAAGCTATAAGATGGGATTTCTTGCACCTGGGAGTTTATTCTGCATTTTGGAGAGCTTATTTTGGATTTGAGGGAGGAGACTTAGGGTTGGTGCTTGACGGCTTGGCTTGGAGAAGAAGAAGAGAGCCGAAAATTGAGAGATTTGCGACGGATCTTCTTACTACTTCGAATTCTGCCATGAGCACTATCTTTATCATCTCTTTATCTGTTTTAGAACTATGTTTGAGTAGTTTATTTAGTTTTTAGGGTTATGATGTAGTTTGATACTTGTGTTATATGCATGTTGTTTGAATCTGTGTTGAATATTCGTGTTATTTGTTTGAGTAATATTTTAATTGCTTCGTTGAAGTTGATTGAATGACTTGTTGTCTACTGTTAGATGTCTATAGCATCTTTACTAGTATTTGGCCTTGATGTTTCTTCAACTAGACTAAGTATTTGAGGTAGGTTTGCAAGCCGTGAGACGAGAACCAAATAGTAACCGAGAGGTGAACTTTTCCATTTATCGAGAGGTGGTGGATACCTTTAGTAAACCGGACAAATAACTTAGGTAGAATACCAATAAACGAGAGTTTAGGGTTGGAAACCTAAGAAGGCGAAATTGCAATTCCGATACCAAGTTTATTAAGCCAATAAACGAGAGTTGAGGTTTAGGAACATTAGGTATGGTCAATGAAACCTTACACCAAAGAACAACGCAGAAACAGACAGCTGCTGCATTCACTCGAGGGCCACGCGGGCCGCGTATGAGAGTACACGGGTCTCGTCTTTCACGCGGGCCACGTATGAAAGTACGTGGGTCGTGTCTGGTACCGAGAGGCAGAGTTGAAGATGAAATCGAAAACCCTAGAAACGCTTTTCTTTATCTGATAAAAATCAAATTTTACTTTCTGTCATTTTAATTATTTCTGTCATTATTGAATTTAGAAAATTAAACAAACCAAATCAACATTTTCCAACTTCTAGTACTTAATTAATTTAAGTAGAGTCCAGTTTAGATTTGAACCGTCCTGTGGATCGATACCTGACAAAACTATACGATAGGATTGTGCACTTGCAGTCTCAATCGGAAGTTAATTCAAGGTTTAAAAGGTACAGCTTGCTGTACTGAAACTTTGTGATACACTTTTGTGCGAACATAAATTAACAATAATTTAAGGTTGAATTTGTTGTCAAGATTATTGTTAGGTTTAATTATGTGAAATTGCATTCGATTAGATTTAATTAGGTTAATTAGGTTAATTAGGTGTAATTTGGTTTAATTTTGTTAATTAGGTTATTGTTATTGTTAATTGGGTGTAATTAGGTTATTGTTAGGTCTAATTTTGTAAATTAGCATTCGATTTGGTTTTATTTTGTTAATTAGGTGTAATTAGGTTATTGTTAGGTTTAATTTGGTAAATTAGCATTCAATTTGGTTTAATTTTGTTAAATAGCATTTCCGAGTTTATAAATATTAAAGAAACATTACTCTCTTTTGAGTGATCAAGCTTTTTGGCGCATTGCCGGGGAATAACGGTTCATTGTGCAAGGCCTCGCAAGACGTCCTTGCTTTGACCATTGAATCCAATTAATTAGAAACGCCTAGATTTCTTTTTATTTTCTGCATTTTTATTTTTTCTTTTATTTTCAATTTCGTTTTTCATTTTATTTTCTTTTATTTTTCAGTTTTTAGTTTAATTTTCAGATTTTCTTTTCTTTTTAGGACACTGCACACTGGCCGAATCATCCGTACGAAGATCCGAGAGGATTGCTAGTAGAAGAGGACAATTCGCTTCTACATCACCGATAAGAACCAATCATAGTTCTTCATCGAGTAATTCCGAAAGCGAAGAAGACTCAGATTCGATCAACATGGATATCCCACCGAACCAACCGATTAACAATGGAAGACAAAACAATGGTGATCATGGAGTTCACGATGCAGCAAGACCCAAACTTCTACGAGACTATTGCGTACCGCGCGCGAATGATCCTAATTCTAGCATAAACCTGCCAACTGTTACGAACCGTAATTTTGAGATAAAACCTGCTCTCATAAATATGGTTTCGCAACAGCAATTTGGAGGATTTCCACATGAAGATCCACATCTTCATCTGTCAATTTTCCTAGGGATATGCGAGACGATAAAGATCAACGGAGTTACAGATGAAGCAATCAGGCTAAGGCTATTTCAATTTTCATTAAAAGATAAAGCAAGAGCATGGTTGTTTTGCCAGCCAATTCTATTCAAACTTGGAACCAATTGTTCAATGTGTTTATTGCAAAATATTTTCCACCATCCAAAACTTCGAGGCTTAGAAAAACAATTACTAATTTTGAACAAAGGGATGGTGAATCATTGTGTAAAGCATGGGATAGATATAAGGATATGTTAAGGTGTTGTCCACATCATGGTCTAAAAAGATGGTTGATTGTTCAAACTTTTTATAGTGGTCTAAACCCTACCGATAGGTTGTTTATTGATGCTTCCGCAGGGAGAGCAATCATGAACAAGGAACCTGACGAGGCTTACAACCTAATTGAAGAGATTGCAATCAACCAACACTACTGGATCACTGAGCGAAAGAAGCCAACCCCAACACCTGGCATGCACCGAGTAGATGAAATCTCCATGTTGAGCGCAAAGATTGATGCTTTGCAACTAGCACTCAACAAGCAGACCAAGCGAACGGTAGCAGTAGTCAATGCCACAACAATATGTGGCTATTGTGGAGGAGTGCATGAGATGACCGAATGTATGAATGTAACGGAAACTGAGGAAGAAACAGAGCAAGGTAAACGCCATCGACAACAGCTTCGACCTCAGCCCGCCTACAATTCGTACCATCCGAATAACCGAAACCATCCAAATCTCTCATATGCAAACAATCAAAGACCTGCTGCATCTCAACCGAACTACCAACCGAGGCAGTGCAACCAACCACAACAACCTAATATCACATCACTAATGGAGAGATTCTTAGAGAAGCAAGACGAGACAAACACCGCAATCACGCAAACGGTCAAAACCTTAGTAAGCCACGTCAAGGACTTGGAAGGTCACATCTCCAAGATGGCAAAAGAACTCTCAAGCATCACACGCGGAAAAGGCAAATTTCTGGGCCAACCGGAAGAAATCCTAAAGAGAGTTGCAAGAACATCACACTAAGGAGCGGCACAGCTTACAAGGGACCTCCTATGTCCGATCTAACTTCCGATGAGATACATTCAGAGCCATCACATTCCAAAGAATACGAGCAGCAACAACCAGAGTCGCCTGTATTCGAACTGCAGGCAGACCTTATTGAGGAGCAGAATGACACCATAGGTGGAGATGAGCGACAGACCGAACCTGAATACATTTCACCACCACCCTACAAGCCACCTCTGTCATTCCCTCCAAGGCCAGCCAAGCATAAGATGGAGCCACAATTCGCGAGATTCATGGAGACGCTCAAGCAACTACAAGTCACTATCCCCTTCACCGAGGCAATTGCAAGCATACCCTCGTATGCTAAGTTTCTAAAGGAGATCCTTTCAAATCGCAACAAACTCCAAGAATTCTCAACAATTCCGCTCAATTGGGAATGTAGTGCGCTCATGCAAAGCAAATTACCAGAAAAGTTGAAAGATCCGGGAAGCTTCTCGATACCGTGCACAATTGGCACGAGAAATTTTACGAGGGCTTTATGTGATCTGGGAGCAAGTGTGAGTCTAATGCCAAAGGCGTTGTTTGATAAATTAGAATGTGGAGAACTTTCACCGACACAAATTGCACTGCAACTGGCTGATCGATCAATTAGATATCCTGAAGGAGTGTTGTTGGATGTACCGATCAAAGTTGGAGACTTTTGGATACCTGGAGATTTTGTTGTGGTTGACATGGAAGAAATGAACACATTCCAATCATCCTTGGAAGGCTATTCCTCGCCACATGCGGAGCAATGATTGATGTTAAGAACGGGAAAATTTCACTTAACAAGGCGGTCTACGACATAAATAGAGCTTTGAAATACCCTTCTGACATTGATCGTGTCTTCAATTTGGGTATCATGGATGAATTTGAAGAGGAAGAGTATCCATATGATGAATTGGGAGAATCCATGGGTATAGAGGAACTGGACAACCTTTTTAGAGGGGAAGATGACGTTGACATTGATCGTGTCTTCAGTTTGAGTATCACGGATGAATTTGAAGAGGAAGAATATCCATATGATGAATTGGGAGAATCCATGAGTATGGAGGACAAAGTGAAGAAAAGGGAGCTCAAACCTCTCATCCACAAAGTGAAGAAAAGGGAGAAGACAACCTCTCATCCACAACTCGAGCTCAAACCTCTTCCATCCAACCTCCGTTTCGAATTCCTAGGACCCAACCAAACCTACCCGGTGATTGTCAGTTCTCGGCTCGATAATGTTCAATCCAACAAGCTCGTCAACATACTCAAGATGCACCGAAGGCTATTGGCGACAAAATAGATGACATCAAAGGCCTTAGCCCGACCATCCCCATGTACCGCATCCTACTTGAAGATGAGACAATGGAGGAAATGCAAGAATTAGAAAAGAGTTGGCACATACAACCACATGAAAACAAGTTTTTCGATCCTCTGTTGACTTCAATTTCTATCAAACCGGAAGAAACCAAAGTTCCAATCATAGAATCAAGGCCTCTTTCAACAGTTCTCAACATTAATTATCGCACCAAAAAGTTCTTGGGAGAACTACGATGCGGTCCATGGTCGGAAGGTGAAGATAAAACAGTTCATGGTTCATTCGGAATCTCAATGAAGCAAGGGGTCGAGCTAATGACTTTAGACAAGCGCTTCTTGGGAGGCAACCCAAGGTCATTTTAATATTTTTCATAATATTTATTTCTAGTTTATTTAGGACCTTAACAAGAGAAACAACTCATACCCATCTTTTTCCTATGATCAGGTGAACATATCAGAGGAAGGACTCGATCAAAGACACCACAGAAGACAGGAAAATACCCCCTGGTACGGTCCGTATCAATCAATACGGACCATATTAGTGGATACGGGATGAAAGAAGGAGAGTAAGAAGAGAGAAGTTAAGACTGAAAGCAGTTATCGGTATTATGCATAACGGATCAGATACGGACCGTATCACCCAATACGGTCCGAATAAAGGCTAATCCGGGAGATGTAAACCCGTTAACGAAGAGACATTTGAAAACCCACGAGAATCACATATCATAACCGTTAAACCCTTTGGTTTGAACTCCTAAAACTCCTTCTCTCTCTATTCTCTCTCCCTCTATCTCTCCTCTTCCTCCCTCTTCCTTCCTTGCCAAGACCGAGCCCACCTCCTTGCCGCCGATCACCATCGCCACCGCACTCATCACTGCCTCTCCTTGGAGCCGCCGCTGCCTTCCTCTCTGCACCATCAGATGCCCCTATAAGTGAATATGATAAGTTCACCCAAGCTATGCAATGGATGAACCTGAATTTCTATGATCTCGCCACACGCTCGCGAGAGAGCAGCCACTGCTCAAGGTTGATCAAGCCTACAACAGCGTGGAGGAGATTCGGAGAAACATTGACGGGGGTAGGCGTGAGATCTAGTAAGCGCGCTACCTCAATCAACAATACTACCAGTTCGCCCTCGACTCCGGACTCCAGTACCAGCCACTGCTCTACAGACTTTTCGACCCATCATTCTACAAGGAGATCCAGCGCCCACACCTCCACCACCTCAGGATTGAGGTGCAGTGAGTTGTATCTCTCTCTGGTCTTTTTACTTTTTTTATTTCCTTTATTTTTATCTCTCGAGCATTGGGGAAAATGCTCAATTTTATTCGGGGGGTAGGAGGTAAATTGACCATGTATTTTTAAATTTTATCTTTTTAGGTGCTAGTAGTTTTACTCAATTTTTTACTAGGATTAGAGGCTTTACCGAAAATCCTAGAATGATTAGATTGAGCTTTTTAGCTAGCTTGCATTTTTATCTTTTTAGGAGTAGATTAATCAAATAAGGAATTGTCTAGAATTGAATTAGACTAAGGTTTAGACAATTGGCCATGATACCTAAAATTCAGGATTGTCAAAATAATTAGTGATCTCAAAATGAACAATTAATTGCTAACCATGAATGTTGACTAAAAATCGCAGACCTTAGAATTTTTATTGTTGAAGTAATTTATTTTTGCAAAGTCTTTTAAGTTTGATAGTGTTTTAGAATACCCATTTATTATAAATAGACCCCTAGCGAAACTATGCAATAATTTCTTGTATGAATGAATACTTGGAATTGTGTGTAATCATAGTGATTGTGACACAAAAATATTTTATTTTTCAGAAAAATACAAAAATACAAAAAAAAATCAGAAATGAGAAAAATCCAAAAAAATAGAAAAATTCAGAAAAGAAAAAAATAGAATAAAAGATGGAGGATAAAAAGAGTATGGGTGCCTACGCAATACTGGTTACCAATAGGCTCGATAAAACCTCTCAAATTTTAATTTTTGTACATATTTAATTTTTCAAAAATAGTCACAAGTGCCAACACACTTAGTTATCATACTTTGCTCCAATCAATTGGGAAGAAAAATCAAAATTTATATATCATTAGAATTCCTATTGATTGGAATGGATCTATTTATAATCGAAGGGGAAATTAATACTCTCAATTTTAAGGATATTTGCGAAGTAAATTGTTCGATTATAATTTTTCTAGGGTATGCATAATGAGGTCAATCATGGGGTGAATAAATTGTTCAAGGGAGAGGTCTTGAATATTTTAGAGTTGTAAATTTTTATTGTCATGCCAATTGTACCAAACCCAAGTTCTAATTTAATTTCTAACAAGTCCTTGAGATTGTATGGATTAACTTAGACCGGACATTTGACCAGCTGGGATGTCGTTGCTTGAGGACAAGCAACAATTCAAGTTGGGAGGCGTGATCAGAGTCAAAATAATAATGATTTATGTAGGATTTTGGCTTAGGTTTTGCATATTTTCTCACACTTATGTTTAATTTATTAGAGAAAAATGCTACTGTCACCCTTCTTTATGTTTTATTGCAGAAAACAGGTTTTGGGACTATTTTACACCAAATGGAGCTAGAATCGGGTCAATCGGACAGCGACGCTTATCGACTAAGTCTCTGTTACGGTCCGTATTGCCTGATACGGACCAGGCCTAGCACAGACCAGAAGATAGCGCTGGAAGCATTAAACCCTAACCGTCAAGGTCCTAATACGGACCGTATCACCTGATACGGTCCGTATCCGAAGGCAACTCTTGGGGAATAACTGCCGACAGCTGTTTCCAGATCAGTTTCTTAGCCCTTACTCAACCTCTAGACGTCCCTCCACTCCTATATAAGGCCCCTGGGCAGAAGAAATAGTTATCTTTGTAATTAGAGTTAGATTTGATTAAAGTAGAGATGAGTGCTTGTAACAATGCCGTTCCGCGGCTAAGTTCCTTTTCTTAGGGCTAGGCAGTAAACCTTGTTACTCTTGATATTTTGATATATATATTTCTGTTGATTATGATTTCTTGTTGTTGAAACAAAATGCTTTTGTGATTTACTATCTCTTTATCTAACTTCAATGATCTAGTTTGAGTCCGTTAGGGTAGTGACAGTACTTTAATAGTAAGAGAAACTATTTGTATGAATTAGCCTCGTTGAGATTTATTAGGTTTATGTGAAGAAAATCTTAGCGGGGAAACCATAAACCAGACCAACAAAACGCGTACCAAATTCCATCACATGCGTAAAGAAAATCGCAGTGATCTGTGTAGTAATTTGGGATACTTAAGAGATCAGACATTTGGGTAAGGAAAATCGCAGTGTCCTATGTAGAATCTCGGTGAAAGATCTGTCATTCTTGCGTAACATAAATCGCAATGACCTATGTGGTGTCTTTCATTAAACAACAATAAGAAATCAGACGCAACAGGAATATATTGTCAAGGCAGATTGAGTGGCAATGGTGTGCCGAAACCCTAGAAATTCTAATCTATATCTTTATTTTAATTACGTTTAATTGCTTCCTAATTTACATTGATCACAACAACATCTCTCAATTTTTAGATTTCGTCTAGCCTTTCGAAAGATTGTGATTCGATCGCTCAAAGCATTGAACCAATATTCCCTGTGGATCGACCTCGAATATACTACTCGATAGGATTGTGCGCTTGCAGTCCGAACCAATAGCATTTCCCGATTCTTTTTGTCAAGCATTGAACGCATTGGTAAGCATTTCCCGATTCTTTTTGTCAAGAGTTCTTCAACCCGTGCTGACCAAAGTTGCTGATCGGCTATGCGAGCTAATGCTTTCGCTCATCTTTGGTTAAACCAAGCGAGACACTTGTAATATGTGTCTTCCACGAGTGCAACGACTGGCAGTCGTCGACTATCTTTGAATACAGTGTTCAATGATTTAGATCCATTAGTAGTCATAATTCTCCAGCGGGGGCCGCCGTCCATGCTCTGATACACCTTCCATGGTTTAGGGATCTCATTATAGTTGGAATCTTGGTATTTATCGACATTATCTAGGTATGCAACTGCATCTGGACTTTTCTTCCGCAATAGTTCGAGAACTCTTCGAACCTCCGTGGCTTTTTTTGTTCACAAGTATTTTAAATAGTTCGCAAATTTTTTTATTGTGTACCTTTTTTATCAAATTCTCAGCGACGTGCTGCGAACACAATCTGTGAACACACTCGCCGCCATCCTGGTACCAACCACCGTATCTATCAGTGAAAACTTTCTTGATCCCCATGTGCCAGTCAGAAACAACACACATGAACATATTACCAATTACCTCCCACGCAACCACCTCATGAACCATCCCTATGTCTCAAATCTCTCTTCCTCGACTAATGCGAAAGCCAGAGGAGGCAACTGGTTCTCTGCATCATAACCGCACGCCATCAGCAGTCTCCCTTAGTACCGGCCAGACAGAAAACATGCATCAATACTAGTGATTGGCCTGAGATGAGGTACTGCAGCAATGCACGGACCATAAGCCCACACAGCTGCCTTGAACAACCTTTTCTGCGGATCCTCCATGGGTTCGTGCGCAACTCCATATTTTGTTCCAGGAATTGATCTTTTAATTGCTTCCAACAATGGGGTGAGAAGGTTGTACGAGCCTTCCCAACTACCAAATATTTGTGCGATTGCCAGCTCTCAGCCACGCCATAGCTTGTTATATTTGGGAGTAACTCCACTGTAATTCTGACGGACTAGCCCTTTAATGCTTTTAATATTTTTTGTAACATCTTCCCTAATATCTTGTCTTATAACATTGGCAATCACTTATGCAGTTAATTGTGAGTGATCGGTACGAGAAGCATCGGCCTGGCACGTATGGTGCTCTAATTATTTTAATTTCCCACTTAGATGAAAATATGCCGGACCTGGCATACAAACGCCACATGCACCTGCTGCTCTTGCAGTCCATTATCAATTGGGTTCTATTGCTACTGGTAGTTTTTACTTCAATATTATTTCTGATGTGATAATCATTTATGGCCAACCGTAGAGCCTCTTTTGAAGAGTACTCCTTACCTACACCAAGTGGATCATGGACGTGTTGGGTCCTACTGAAGTAGGATACATCTGCTTCCTGGAATCCCGAGGTGTCATTGAAACTTCCCACTAGGTGACTCGTACCGCGATCAGATATGAGAAAACGTCAAGCCTGAACACGTGGTGTTTGCGATTGTCTCTACGTATCAGGCGGGACATCCACTTCTGAATCAGGTTCGGTATCCCAATCGGCATCATCCTCACATAAGTCAGAGTCATCTTCGTTGTCACTTTGCGGTACATCATCTGCATCATTACAAGGATCCCTGGCCCTCGGCGGTTCAACCCATGGACTGTCCTGATTATTGTACCTTGTCCAACCCATATCTGGCTGAACAGGCGGTGACAAGTCGTTTACATCGGGATAAGGACTCAGATAAAGGTCGCGCCTCGGTGTTTGCTGTGTCTGATAGGGTTCGAATAAACTGGGACCCGCTTATGAAACACTGTATTAGGTATGTCCAAGTTCTGGTTGTGTCTCTGGTAACACACTATCAATGAATAATTGCGATTGCATCGAACTGACAATTGGAACTAACTCAATGTACAAATCAACATAAGAATACTGGGTCCTGGCAAGCATACTTTGGTCATAAATACCTCGCCATGTCTGATCGCACACGATTTATAATATCTCATAATAACGTCGAGTTGTTGTACCAATATTAACCCGTGCAAGTGTTTTTAGGTTGTACTCACTCTCAGAATGTCCAAGCTGACGATAAATTTCACCTTTCACATCATGCCAACCTTGCTCACTAGTTGCCATCAATGTGAATCGAGGAGATTCGGTGTACTCCTCTCCTTTACGACCTTGCCGTATTTCACCACCGAAATGAACTCTCACCATGAGCATGATTAATTATTTTGATGATTTAGCCTGCACAATAATGAATAAATTAGATATAATTTATTATTACAACAAACATTACTAATAAGTACTACAACAAACGTTACTAATAAGTACTATTACTTCTTACAACAAATATTACTAATAAGTACTACTACTTACAACGAGCCTTGAAAGTACATGGAACAAAGTCATCATCGGAATTTGTCGGATCTGGATCAGTCACAGCAGACGGAGTGGTGACCTTACCAGTATAAGTACACGGAACAAACTCATTGTCCGATGCTGGAGGCTCTGGATCAACCTTCTTTTTTTTCAAACCAAAGCCGTAGGAATTTTCCACAAAGTCATCGTCTGAAATTTCATATCGACCATACCATCTACTCCATTCCTCCATCTTACATGTCACACAATTAAGAAAATCACGACATACTTGATACTTGTACTGTCTTTCCTCATTTTTACCTCGATCACTAATTGAACCTCCTCTCGCTACGCCACGATCTCGGTTGCTCTCTTTCTTACCTCGATTGTTACTGTCCATCCTTCTCGTCCAAAAAAATTAATTTAAAAAATGTTGCCACTAATGAACAATAAATATTAATTAATTACCCTACACAATAGTTATTAAAAATCTAAACTAGTAAATTTTTACAATATTTTTTTAAAAACAAAATTTAATTAAGCATGCAAATGTGAACTTCTTTATTTATTTATATATTTAAATTATTTAATATTAACATTACTATTTTTTTTAATATTAACATTAATAATTTTTACAAATTAACATTAACATTACTAATATTTTTACAATATTTTTATAAATTAACATTAACATTAACATTACTAATATTTTACACATTAACATTAAAATTAAAATTAACATTACTAATATTTTTTACACATTAACACTACTAATATTTTTTACACATTAGCATTACTAATATTTTTACAAATTAACATTACTAATATTTTTACTAACATTACTAATATTTTTTACAAATTAACATTACAAATTTACAATATTTTTACAAATTAACATTACTAACATTACTAATATTTTTACTAATATTTTTACAAATTAACATTAACATTACTAATACATGACATATAATTGAAGACATTACTATATTACAACATTACATTAACATTACTAACATTACAAATTAACATTAACATTACTAATATTATTTTAACTAATGATCAAACAATTTTGATATTCATATAATATAAATCATAAACGTAAATACATGACATATAATTGAAGATTGACCTTTTATATTGATGATTTCTTTATTCTCAAGGAAAGAGGTGTAGGACAAGGCGTAATTTTTTTTTTTCTTAGAGGAGAGAATTTTTTTTTTTTTTTTTTAAACTAGAGGGGAGAGTTGCACAGACTGATCCTGTAAGACTCTCTGAGTGTTGTACAGACTTAAGCGAGAGGACCGTGCGATTTATACACCGTTTGACGTTAAGGTTTACAACGTCCAAATTTTTAATTTTTTTCCGCTGGGGCCCGGGAACCACTTTGGAATTCTGGCCGTTGTGAAGAATAACGTCCACTATGGTTTTCCTGTACTGCCGACAGTCTGTCATGGTTCCTAACGGCCCAAGATTTTTTTTTTCTCTTCTCCGACAGGCCGTCATCGTTTGGAACGGCCTCAATTTTTTTTTCTACGGCTGGCCGTTATTCTTCGGTTCGGCCCGACTTTTTTTTCTTTTGTTTTTCTCCCGGGACGTCATTGCTCTGAACGGCCAGCTCTTAAGCAGCTGCGATTAGCGATGGTAGGTTGTTAAGTGGGCCGTTACGGTTCGTAACGTCCCCTAGACGTTACGTACCGATTTCAAAATCAGATGAATTCTTTATTCTATGTCGATATTAATTTATTTATTTTTCTATTAATAAAAATTTCGGCTTTAGAAGCTCATCGTAACTTTCCTAACGAACTGTTTTAATCTGATTTTTTTTTTTGTCAAAATTAATTTCAAAAAAACTAAAACGTTGGACCAATTCTTATGAAGTTTGGGTTACAAAACAAAACGGTATGAATGGGTCAGCTTTGTAAAGCAAATAATATTAATAAACAAAAAATTAACTTTTCACTAACAACAATCTTACATATTCAACAACATATGTCCTATATTTACATATGTTAAGCCAAAGGAATAGCTAACAAGCAGAGCGAAAAAAAAGGAAAAAATAATGATAGAGAAACTATATTTCTTAGGGTCAAAGCATAGATGTTTTGACCCGTTTGGATAAAGTTGGAGCCGAGAAATTAATAGAAAGCCGGACAAGTTTGTACTCTGTAATTTTATTCTATCAAATGTTAGGGCCCAAAAAATATTATAATTTACAAAATTATAATTTCTTAAAAGACAACCATACAATTTTTTTATTATGAGGCCCGTTGTACAATATATGCACCTCCTTTTGTCAATTTATAAATTAATAAATAGTGGCCTACGGGCGTTTCTAATACCACAAAAAAAAAAAATAGTGACATTATTTTGAAAAGATGTTAAAAAATAGTACAGCCGAAATGATTCAACATCTCATTAAAAAAATTGTCTGGGCCACCACTGTGTTTCAGCTTTTTTTTTTGGTTACTGCTGTTCATTCCCGACATTTTTATTAATATCCAAAGTTTAATACAAATTATTATTTATGCCCAAAATCCAAGCCTATTTCGAAAAATACCCAAGCCGGCCAGAAAATGGCCGGCTTAGGGGTAGGAGTAAGCCGGCCATTATCTGGCCGGCTTACTCGTTTTTTTTTTTAGAGACACTGTGAAGAGCAAAATAATGAAATCTAACACTGAAAATTTAAATTTTTTTGTTTAAATTATTTGATAGATTACTTCTTTTGATATATAATTAGCATATTTATACTAAAATACGCTACATTACTTGAAATTATGTTGAATTACACTATATTAAGTTAAATTACACTAAATTACATTACATTATGCTAAAATACAATAAATTACGCTAAATTACATATGAATAGGGACGATATCTTCACTGAAAAGGCGAAATATGACGATGAAACTTCAAACGGTCATAAAACGGCGCTCGAGTGTCCGATTTCAGCAAATGGCCACTTCTCGGGAAGCTTGCAAAAATGCGCATGCGTCCATGCTAGCAATGCCGAATTCCAAAATTCAGAATTGCCAAAAAATAAAGGGAAGAGCCTCAAAACTTGAGTTGAAGTTTCTGATTAAGATTTTCATTTCTATTATTCAATCCAAGTAGCTCCGTAAATTAGTTACATAATTAACTTGTAGAATACCAATTTTTACTATTTTTGGAATTTTTTACTATTTTTTATGATTCATGAAAGATGGCATAGAATCGGTCTACTTTAGCGTAATTTTGCGTAGTTTAGCGTAATTAGCGAAGTTATTGTAATTTAGTGTAATTTAACATAATTTAGTGTAATTCAACATAATTTATTGTAATATAGTGTAATTCAACATAATTTCAAGTAATGTAGCGTATTTTAGTATAAATATGCTAATTATATATCAAAAGAAGTAATATAACAAATAAGTTAAACAAAAAATTCAAATTTTCAGTGTTAGATTTCATTATTTTGCTCTTCATAGTGTCCTTGAAAAAAAAAATTAAATTTAGTTAAATATGTCTAGTTAAAGCCGGTAGCAAACTTAAAAATTAAATTTAGAAATAATTATTTTAAGTTAGACATTATTTTTCAAATTATAAATAGAATTATTTGTCAAAAATATTATTTTGGCAAATTTAATTTTTTTAAAGTTAGTGGTTTTGAATTCCTACTAACGATTTCATTAATAAAATACGTATTTACAACGAGTCAAATGACTCTCCTTCATACTAAATTCTTTTATTCTCATGAAATCATCTAAACTATTGTTATCTTTTATTCTCATGAAATCATCTAAACTATTGTAATCTTCTAATTCTACTTATATACACTCTTAAATATCCTATAACTTCATGTTCCATCTCTCGCGATGACACCGGATATGCTTTCGTCCAATAGCTGTCGCGCTTCGACAACCGAATCTGTTCCCTATCACACTACGATCAAAATAGAAATAGAGAAGCTCTGAGCTCCGACGATACTGCACTCTCGGCTATGTTAAATTTTAAGTTTTTGTTTGTTTTTTTATTGTCAAAAATATCAAGATAATTTATTATCAAGTGAACCCTTCTGTTTAAAATTAAATTAAGCTTAAAATTAGAAAAAATAAAAGTAATTTCATAAAATAAAATTTAAAGTATTACAATATAATCTCTAAACTAAAATCAATTGCGACTAAAATTTAAATTTAGTAACGGTTTTTTTTTATGTGAGGATGATGTTATGAATTATTTTAATTGCCATCTTCGGCATAAATTACCAAAATATGTTTAAGCCGATGAGATTTTGTAATGATTTGATTTATTGGTTCAAAATCTCAATCCTTTCGTTCTATTTTTTCATTCAAGTACAATGTTTGTTTACCAGAATTAATTCGTACAAGAAGTTAAATTTGCAGATACGGAGGTACCTCATGCAAATTTACTTAGCTCTTTTAGAAATAATCCACTTCCAATATGAATAAAATGTCTAATTTTAAAACAATTATTTATGAATTTTTTTTTTAAACTTTCTACCAACATAACTAGAAGAAAACCAGTAGCGACCGAAACCTTTTTTTTTTTTAGGCAATTAAGAGATGAATCGTTGCAGTCAATCTGACCAGAACGATTCATTGCAGCCAACCTCACTCCAACGATTCATTGCAGCCGTGCTATATTTCAACATCATACTGCCGATTTTAATTTACAATTTATTAATGCTATGAATAAAAAATATGGCCTCTGCTCTTCATTAGCTAATTTACAATTCATATGACAACTAAAATGTGATAATTTACAAGGAATGTTAGTATTTGTTCTTACAAAAATAATTCGCTTGACAAAATTTCTGATTCAGAGGAAAAACATTCTTCAATTTGCAATGGGCCATTGGGCCAAGCTTTACATATATTATTAAATTATGTGACAAAATTCTTCAATTTCTGATTTGTCTCAAATACGAAATACATTCTGCAACACTATTCTCACCTAATCTCTATACAGATATTACTAAATTATGACACAATGGGCCAAACTTTACATATATAATGATAATGAAAAAGCTGTGACTATGTTCTTTGAGTAGAACTAGGGTGCTCCTAAGCTCACCAAGTCTTTCGTGAGCGCGACTCTAAAACCTATCGAATTGACTTTAAATGACATTTTCAAACCGTTAGATGTTCAATCTATATTAAAATGTGCTTGGAGACCAAATTTTACATTTTTTGGAATTTTTTTACTATTTATTAAGATGGTTTGAAAATCGCTGTTTTCCAATGGTGCAAAATTTTAATAAAAATAGCGATTTTCAAACCATCTTAATAAATAGTAAAAAAATTCCAAAAAATGTAAAATTTGGTCTCCAAGCACATTTTAATATAGATTGAACATCTAACGGTTTGGAAATGTCGTTTGAAGTCAATTTGATAGGTTTTAGAGTCGCGCTCACGGAAGGGCTTGGTGAGCTTAGGAGCACCCTAGTTCCCGATATTTTTATTAAAACCCCCAAAAAAAAACAAATTATCAAATCTGCTCCCACTTCAAAATTATAATTATTTCTACCCTAACCGCCCGTGGACTGGGCGGTCCACTTTTCCCACCAGACCGCCCAGCCACTGGGCGGTCCACTACCACGAGCTGACCGCCCAGCAGCTGGGCGGTCCGCTATAAAACCCTATAAAAGGGGTTTTTCTCTCTCCAGATGAGCACAGTATTCATTCCTCCACACAGAAATTTTCCAGAACCGAATGAGAGAATTTTGAGGCGATTTTGAGGCGATTGAGCACAGTAATTTCAGCACAGTAATTCCAGCACAGTAAGTCCAGCACAGTAATTTCAGCACAGTAATTTCAGCACAGTAATACCAGCACAGTAATTCCAGCACAGTATGTCCAGCACAGTAAGTCCAGCACAGTGATTCCAGCACAGTGATTCCCGCACAGTGATTCCAGCACAGTGATTCCCGCACAGTGATTCCAGCACAGTATTTCCAGAACAGTATTTCCAGAACAGTATTTCCAGAACAGTAATTCCAGAACAGAAATATGTTGGTTGCACTGTATGTGGGCGGGAAGTTTACCCGGGGTGCGGAGGGAGCACAGTACACTAAGGAAGCAGCATACGGCTTCGAGGTAAATGCAAATACCTCATTTGTTGAACTGAAGGGTATTGTGTATGAAAAGATCGGTGTGAACCCCAACCGTGTGATATAGATTTAGCTACCCGGATTAACACAGTAAGAGGTGGTAGACCTTACTATACCCGGTATCCAATAACAGATGAGTCGTTATGGAGGAGTGTTTACAACACTTTTGAGTCACAGGGGGTAATGGTAATGGACTTATATTCCAGGAGAGTTCAGCGTGAACCCGGGGTTGGAACATCTAGGGAAAATAGAGGTTATGATCACTCGGGTTATGACAACCCGCGTCACTCGAGTTATGACAGCTCGAGTTATGAGCACTCGGGTTATGACAACTCGGGTCATGAGCACTCGAGGTATGGCAACCCCCGCCACTCTAGTTATGACAACTCGGGTCACTACAGTTATGACAACCCCGGCCCCTCGAGGTATGACAACCCCTGTCACTCGAGTTATGAACCGCCCGTATCACCCGTTTATGAGAATTATGTACCTGATTTTACCACCGATCTACCACCACCACCACCACCTCCTCCTGAAACCCCAATCCAACCCAGATTTCCATCTGTACCACCATCAATACCTTTAGTGTCACCCATTGCTACCCGGAGAGACCTTGACCTTGATGCTGAGCTCGATACCGTACCACAAAGAAATTTGGAAACAGGTGACGAATGGGAAGGGGATTGGAATTCTGATCACGAGTCAGAAGGTGATGGAGATTATTTACCTAAGGAAGACAGATTTCCGATTAGAGGTCGGACAGATAGGCATCCGTGCCCCACATTCAACGATGCCACTGCTTTTGAAGAGGCAGACATCTCATTTTTTGGGCCTCGTGTCAGGTACAGTCAAGAGCTTGCTCCGCAGCAGATTTACACCAACATAGATGAACTTGTGAAGAAAATACATGAGGTCCATGTTCACGGCAACTGGGAGTGCCGAGAGGAAAAAAGGGACCGAAGAAGGTTGGTAATTGTTTGTAAAGACGGAGTGCATTGCCACTTCCGTCTATATGCAACCCCTGTGGGTAAGGGCGAGGCATGGATTATTAAGAAGTGTGAACCACCTCACACATGCAAGGCTGCGTCATCAAGGAAAGACCATGCAAATCTTACGGCTTCACTTATTGCCGATGTAATTGAGAATGACGTTAAGGAGGACCCATCGATGAGCCTCAAGGAGGTCGGTAGAGCTGTCAGACGGGTTTACAAGCATGTTCCCAAAATACAACAGGTTGTGGAGAGGGCGTGAACTTGCGATTTGCCGAATGTTCGGTAGCTGGCATGGTTTATACAGCTTGCTTGCACCATTGCTGCAGGCCATAGCAAGTGCAAATCTCGGCACTGTCTTTGAATGTTGGAATATAGGCGTACCGGATGTCGACAACGCGTTACAATTCAAGGCCATAGCATGGGCGTTCGGTCCATGTATTCAAGCTGTGCCATACATTAGACCGGTCATCAGTGTGGATGCATGCTTCCTGTCTGGCCGTTACGACGGGAGACTGCTGATCGCATGTGCATATGATGCTGAAAACCAGTTGTTGCCTTTGGCCTTTGCAATTGTTGAGCAGGAGGACGGGGAAAACTGGGGATTTTTCATGAGCTTCGTAAGAAGACGGGTGGTTGGCGACCGGTTCTTTTGTGTCATATCAGACCAGCACAAAGGAATCAAATATGTTTTTGATCGCCCAGATTTCGGGTGGTCGACAGCGAACGGCGATTGTGTGCACAGGCTGTGTATGCAACATGTTACAGAAAACCTACACAAGAACTGCGGATCTGGAAAATGGGTTGCAGATACATTCAGAATTGGTTGCAAGAAGAAGAAGCCGAGAAGGGTGGAAGAGATGTTCAAAGATTTTTCCAAGGTATGTATATATGAATTATTTGTTGACTTATATTTTTTGAATTATTTAATCAAACGTTTTCTCAAGGTGGGAAAAAATTTGTACTTACTCAAGGTGGGAATTTTGTACTTACATTTTGCAGATATTTTCTGACTTATATATGAATTATTTAATCAAACGTTTTATTTGCAGTACTGTCCAAAGGCAAATTTGTACTTACTCAAGGTGGGAAAAAATAATCCCGCCGATCTGGCTGAGCCACCTCGATATGAGAAGATATTGCAAGCCCGTGATGGAGGTTTCCGATGGGGAATTATGACCACAAATGGGTCTGAGTCCTTAAATGCTGTTTTCAAGCAGAGCCGGCAGTTGCCCGTGGCAGCAATTGTGGAGGACACCTTCTACAAGTTAAATGCATGGTTTGTTGCACGGCGTGCTCAAGCCCTCGAATTACTGTCAAGGTATGTATATTTTTATTCAGAGATTTTGCTAAGGTATGTATATTTTTATTTGTTGACTTATATTTTCTGAATTACTGTCCAGGAATCAAACGTTTTCAACAAGGGTGGAGGGAAAACTAAGGAAACATAGGGAGAAAGGTGCAGCTATGAGAGTTGTCCCGTACGGGGATAACCAAATGGAATTCGAAGTGCACTGTCCAGATGAGTTTGCTCCAACCGGCCGTAGACCGGATGGGACTATGGAGTTTGTGAAAAGGATGTTCAAGTATGTTGTTATTTTTGCACCTGACAATACTGTAACATGCACTTGCCAAGGAATCCAGTTGGCCCACATACCTTGTTCTCATGTTATGGCGGTGTGCCAAGAGAGAAACTTCTCTGAGGATGATTATGTCGCTGACATGTACCGGACCGATTACCTTGCGAGTACTTGGGGTGCATCTTTCCATCCTTATCCCAACCAGTATCAGTGGCCGCCCTATGTTGGTGATAAAGTCTATCCCGCAAGCGGGTGGATCAGAAAAGGAAGAAGACCCCACAAGCGTCAAGTAATGACCATGGACGAGATGGAAGGTAGGCGAATGAGACATCAGGCCCGCCGTTCAACAACTGACAGGCAGCGAGCAGGTACGGTTAATTTTATTTATTTACTTATATTTTATTTGTTTACTTATATTTTATTTTGATTTTATTTCAACTGGAATTCAATGCAGATGCCATTAACGAAGCCAACGAAAGAGAAAATGCTAGAGTTGTTGCTGAGGCTACCGGTAGTAGCCACCGCAGTCATGAAAGCCCAGGAACCAGTAGTAGCCATGGAGAGACATCCGGTAGTGCCGCACAACCAGCTGAACCCAGACCCAGACGTCGTATTTTGAGTTTGTTCGGCCGTCGTCGCTGATTACCAACTTTTGTTAACTCTAGTTATGAAATATTTTAGATGTATATTGTGAACTATTTTAGATGTATATTGTGAACCCTAGTTATGAACTATTCTAATTGGTAGTTTGTTATTTTTATTACTTAATTATGTATACAAAAACTAACAACATAAAACATAAACAAACACAAAACTAATGAAATAAAGTCTACGACATAAATTCCTAAAAATTCTACAACATAAATTCCTAAAAAATCTACTTCTTACAACGAGCCTTGAAAGTGCAAGGCACAAAGTCATCATCAGAGTTTGCCTGATCTGGATCAGTCACAGCAGACGAAGTGGTAGCCTTACCAGTACACGGAACAAACTTATCGTCCGATGCTGGAGGCTCTGGATCAACTTTCTTCTTTTTCAAACCAAAGCCGTAGGGGTTTTCCACAAAGTCATCGTCTGAAATTTCATACTGAACATGTCGTTTCTTCCATTCCTCCAGCTTACATATCTCACAATTAAAAAAATCACGACATATTTGACACTTGTATTTTTTTTCCTCATTTTTACCTCGATCACTAATTGACCCTCCTCTCGCTACGCCACGATCTCGGTTGCTCGCTTTCTTACCTCCACTGTTACTGTTCATCGCCTCAAAATCGCCTCAAAATTCTCTCATTCGGTTCTGGAAAATTTCTGGTGTGGAGGAATGAATACTGTGCTCATCTGGAGAGAGAAAAACCCCTTTTATAGGGTTTTATAGCGGACCGCCCAGCAGCTGGGCGGTCAGCTCGTGGTAGTGGACCGCCCAGTGGCTGGGCGGTCTGGTGGGAAAAGTGGACCGCCCAATCCACCGGCGGTTAGGGTAGAAATAATTATAATTTTGAAGTGGGAGCAGATTTGATAATTTGTTTTTTTTTTGGGGTTTTAATAAAAATATCGGCCCTAGTTCTACTCATGTTCTTTTCTATCCAGTATTCTATTAAAAACCATGGTTGCTCATGAACTGTTTAATTTCACTTGCCAAGGAAAACCACCGCTATATTTAAAATCACTGCTACTAATGTTTACACGACTCGAAGAAGAAGAAGAAATTTCCATAGAGTAGCGTTGAGCCGGATTAAATTTTGAACCCTCCAATTCGCATAATATCCTCGAATTCGCATAACATCCTTCTATTTTTGAATTGATTTTGAACCCTCCAAATCGCATAATATCCTCGATTACCTTGGCAATTTCATTCATCGTGGGGCGGTTACCAGCCTCTTCTTTTACACATTGCAAAGCTAGATCCAAGAAACGGTCTAACCCAACTAAGATTTCCTTCTTATTTACAAGAATAGGATCAATTAAGTCTCTTAGGCCCAGGTAACGCTTGTCTTCTTCATCTATGGCTGTTCTTACTTCTTTTACAATGTACTTGTTGTCATGAATCGGAGGTTGTGCGGTAATTAATTCTAGCATGACAACTCCAAAGCTGTACACGTCACTTTTACCGGTGAGTTGCTTTGTCATGTAATATTCTGGATCTAGATAACCCTGCATTAAATAATAGTTGAGACTTGAGAGTTGGTACCGCCAATTTTTGAATTTCTAACGAACAGAGTACCCCCTAGAAACTTGTGATAAACATAATGAGGTCTCTCTTAAAAACTCCTCAATTTATGTTGTGAATAAGGAAAGGACATTTTCGGTAGTTTTAAAAACTTTATTGAAACAAAGTGTATGATATTCTGAGGTTCGCTGAGTGGCAGAGATCATTAATATTCATTATGGCAAAATATGTAGAATAGAAATATTTACCAGGGTTCCTCTGACATGGGTGGTGACATGGCCTATTTCACTGTCTGAAACAAACAAAGAGAGGCCAAAATCTGCAACTTTAGCAGTTAAAGTCTCATCTAATAATATGTTTGTGGACTTCACATCTCTATGTATAATTGGGGGATTTGCATGGTCGTGGAGATAAGCCAAGCCTATTGCCGAATCAAGTGCTATTTTAAGTCTCTTGCTCCAATCTAATTGTATGCCGCTTGCTCCTGAAAAGAAAGCAGAAATTACAGTTTCTTCCCTTCTGCTTGTACCATCAAAAGTGTGGATGCAGAAATTAGTTATTGCAACCTAACTTTTCTATCACTAACTATCAGAAGTAATTAACAAGATATTGTACCTAAAAGCTTGGTCTAGAACTGGCATATGTACCGGTACATTACCTGGAAACTGAGATAGTGCTGGTTGATATCAACAAGCAAAATCAGCTATAGAAGATTTCATTGTTTTCTTTGGCCAGTATGTACTGGTACAGCTCAATGTACTTCAGTTGCCAACAATTAGTAATCTTTTAATTTCAATAAGCACTGAAAACTTTTGTCATACTAAACTTTACTGGTCAGGTACAGTAAAATGGTTTTTTAGTATTAATAAAATGTATCAGTACCAGAAAGGCAATCTCTGAGAGTTCCATTGCCAACATATTCATAGACAAGCATTCTCTCTCCCTTCTCAAAGCAAAAACCGACAAGTCCCACAAGGTTTTTGTGATGTACCCGGGAAAGTAGCTCGATTTCAGTTTTAAATTCGAGACCACCTTGCATTGAGCCTTTCATTGACCTCTTTATAGCAACTAGTTGTTTATCTGGAAGCATTCCTCTATACACCTTGTTTGGTGTATAACCAAAGAGATATTAGGACACTAGTATATTCAATAATGACTTGATCTTTGATATTGTAAAAAAGATAAATTATGTATGACGTAATACCAGTATTAAATCTATATTTTTTTTTTTACCAGGTGCAATACTGTATGGTCATATACTTTTTCTTTTACTTTTTGTCTCTCATTGAATTTTAATGGCTAAATAGGATTAGTTACAAATGGGGCAATGCAAAATTATCAGGATAAAAGAATAACATGTGTATGCCTTGCAAAATATGAAAACGCCACAAATTCCTTCAGGAACAATAAACATCAAATAGAGCCATATAAATTGTCAATATTACTTATGTCCTTTCTTTACACAGTTTATTCCCAATACTACCCAAATTACTCCATTTGTGTAAAGATAAACAGGGAAGAAAAATGGGCAGTTTGGGCTTCTTTAAAAGGTGTTCGTTCTTGTGTTCTGTAGTGTACAGATAAGAAAACTATTTCTTCTTTGGAAGTTGATGTAAGATTTTGGGTTTTTGCAAGGCCACACACGAGAATTTTCTAACACTAAATAAATATGAAACTAAACTAAAAATATAAAAGCTGCTCAATTAACTACAACACACAATTGTTAATCTAAATTAGTCTATATTGGATTTACCTCTCCATATCCCCCTACTCCAATAACATTTATTTCCTTGAAATTGTTGGTGTACATCTTTATTTCATCATATGTGAAGGCTTTCGCTCCGCTTAGTTTTGGCGCTTCCCCACTTTCTTCCCCCATAGATCCCCAGGAAGCTGAAACATCCCAAATAAAACGAAAAAAGTTTAAGATCCTTATCTTTAAGCTAGTGTTAACATTTAGCATTATGATCAAAAGGATATTTGAAGAGCATTCTAATTTTTTATAAGCCATTACCAAATGGGTCGTTCCTATGTTTTCCTCTCTGGACTCGTTTCTTTTGCCTAACTGCAAAGATACCCAAACCAACTAGCAGAACCGCAAGGATAGCACAAACAATGGATATACTGATTTTGTACAATTTTCCTGTCAACAAACAATTTGTCAGAATTGTATATTTCACAAATTAAATAACAGACAACTATCCTACCCAGTTACATATTGATACTTGACCAGTAAGTACCAAAATGATTTTAAATTTGTAAAATATGGATACCTGAGGAAGAGATAGGGTATGGAGAGGCAGTGAAATAATACGGTCCATAGAGCTTTGGTAGGTTATAGTCTTCACTATTAAAATCGAAGCAATTTATTATCTCAGTTCTGTTGAAGTAACTCTGGCCAATGGGACAGATCTTGACTTGGACCCAGAAGTAAGTGTTGGTATTGAAATAGTAATTTTCGATGGAGAAATTGTTTGGTATACAGGCGTTCAGTGTGTTTGTCAGATTTTGTTCCAGTATTGTGATGTGACCAGATGGGTCGCTGAAAAAGGGCGCTCTAAAAACTAAAAACCCGTTGAATGGATGCTGACATTGATTGAGAGATTTGACGGCTGTGATCAGATTGTGCACACCTGTGCAGTATGGAGTTGTTGAGAGATCTGGGATGTTGCAAACTGGATTTCCCTTAAGCCTGAAAGTTTTCAAAATTTTTAAAAATGACCCCACTTATTGTAAGAAACAAAGTCCAGTTGAATTGGAAAAAATTTAGTAGTTCGAAATATTAACCTCAGAGCTAACACAATTTTTTTTTTCACTAAAATAAATCCCCCAAAATAACTAAAATCTACACTAGTCTCAAGTAGAATTTGCAGAAATACTGAAAAAAGTTGATGTAAACTGAAATTATAAAAAACCAGAATATTAAGGACCGGTGTGAACTTCAGCAATTAGACCAAAACAAAAGATGGATACTGTCAGATAATTTGTATAGTTTATTTGGCAGTACATTATGAGGAAAAAAGAAAAAGAGGACATTTAAAATATGATTTATGCCATATATCTGTATTTATCAATATTTTACCAAAAAGCCATGTTTGTGGTATTTGCAAAATCACCACATCTTCGAAGTATTAGCTGGTGTTTGAAATTACCACCGAGTGCCCTTAGTTAAATTATATCCCAACATATGACCCTCCTAGTCCTTATTTTATTGTTTGTATCCTGATTATTCTAAAGTCTTAACCCTAATACCAAATTAACAAGGAAATTTAACAATCCATAGTTTTATTCCAGGACAGAGGAATTGTTGATATTATCTACAAAATATTGAAACTAGAATAATTTATTAAATATTATTATCTCTATTTAAAAAGAGTCATATGCATGAATAATCAAAGTTTTTTTTCTGCATATAGAGAGAGTTTTAGTACATTAGATTGTCGTTGTAGCTTGAAGAAAGTGTAACTGAGCTAATATTGTTGAGTTCTAAGTTCACAGTATGAAGAGAATTGGTGATATCATTTCCCATGTCAAATGTTCCATTTAATGAATTATTGCTTAATCTCCTGAAACAAGAAAGAGTAGTCAATTATCTCAAAAATTAAACAAAAAAGGAAAGAAAGAAAGAAAGAACAGTCATTGTGTAATAGCACCTCAAAATGTCTGTGTTTCTGTATGAAAATCTCAAAGAAAACTTACATTTCTTGTAGTTCTGGCAAGCTAAATAGCTCCTGAGGTATCTGACCATAAAGTCGTCCAGACTCTATTGCACTGTATATAATACATTATGAAAATATGCATCTTAGTTAAGGTGTTATTTATTCTTGAATTGCACCTCCACACAAGTGTTCATGCACAGAGAGAAAGAGGGGGGGCTTCTGTTCGCTTACAGAGTTCGTAAGTTTCTTAAATCTGAAAACCACGCTGGAGCTTCCGACGGGTCAAATTGATTGTTGCTCAGATCTCTGAATGAATAACAGAACAAGTCATTTATCTAGAATTTAATTGAAACAGAGTTCAAATGGAATTATAAGATTGGTGAAACAAGGAGTTCTTACATGAAATTCAGGTTAGTCAGTGTACTCAGATTTGGGATGGGTCCCGTAAGACTGTTGTTTGCCAGATTTCTAAAAGTCATTCAAACAAATAAGAATTGTTAATAGGTTGTGGAATGACATGTAATAGATAGTTCGGGATCATTCAGAACCTCGTGGGAATTACGCAGTTTGTCTCTTTTAGTTTACTGTTTCTATATTGGGATTGATATTCTCACTGGAGGTCCAATGGATGAACTATTGCTTAATTATGCATACAGTGTATGATTATATCACAAAAACATAAGTAGAAATAAACATAATTAGGCTACATTCACGGTTTCTTAAGCTGGTAGAGCAATCATGTTTTTCATATATAGTTATTGAATTTTACTTACAGAAAGTCAAGATTTGTAAGGTTGCTGATGGAAGGAACTGGGCCTGTGAGGTGGTTGTTATCAAGGCGACTACAACAGATACAACTAAATCAATTTCAATTTCATACAATTTCTTTTTTTTGAAATAAAGGACAACAAATGAAGGCATACTTACATAACCTCTAGAGTTTGTACCAGTCCAATTGAATTCGGGATTAGCCCCTTTAATTGGTTTCTGTCAAGAAGTCTATACATAAGAAAAAAAAAGGGAGGAACTTAATCAGTAATGCATCAGAAATACAAAAAGATCGTAGTTATTGTGAATTTTTAATTGCAAACTGACATAAAAGTTATAACTATGTGGGCAATATCAAAATTTTATTTTAATTAGAAACTGGATTGAAAAGTTTACAGTCTGGACTATTAGTTCCTTAAATCCTATTTTAACCATTCTATGTGGGACTTCAATTAATGTGGCGTGTATGTTACATTGAAATGACTAAAATGAAAGAAAAAAGTCAAGTTAAATGAAACATTTAGCATCTTACAGATGTTTAAGAGCCATATCAGCACTGAAAAGACTTTCTGAAATTTCACCCGTCAAATTATTCTGGTTGATATGGCTAATATGACAAAAACGAATAGATCATAACTTAGTATAAAAAAAAAAAAATTGAAGAAATTTAGAAACTGCTGAGACTAAGAATAAAGGAAGAAATCAAACTACAGCCTACTCTGACAGCTCAAGTGTTTAGGCCTACTGGCTGGTTAACGTTAATTAAAATATTAAAAGACGGGGACAAAAGAGACTGACAAGTGTTCTACTTTGAGAAGCTGATCCAAGCCCCAGCCATCTTTGGCTGAGATAGGGAGCGGCCCACTTAGTTGATTGTCGGCCAGATCTAACCATGTCAATTTGGAAAGTCTACCCAATGAAGGTGGAATTTTTCCAGTAAAATTGTTCGCATTCAAAGCCCTTGAGAGATAACAGAAGGGAATAGATAAAGTAACTGTCAGACTATTTGTTCAGGGGTTATAGGAAGAAAAGTTAAACTGGCAATGTCTCCTATACCCTTACAAGCTCTAGAAAAAAACAGATTGAACTGCAAAATGTACTAGGGTGACCCTTCAAAACACTCCCATGTAAAACCCATGTATTTTGTTGAATAAATCAACATATTCATTGAGGTACGAGGGATTATGTAAATTGGGTAGTTCTCAAGTTCTACTTTGTAAGATTTTTAAGCACACTCAATGGAGGATATTCAACAAAGAAAAGATAAATTTGCTATGAAAAGTAAAGAAGTGTAATCCATACAGGTATGTCAGATTTACTAGATTTCCTAGTACTGTTGGGATCTCACCGAAGAAACTGCAATTAACTATTTTCCTGTAAAAATAATTAGATGCAATATTATTTGACAAAATTTCTCTTGAAGTGAATACATTGATTAACAATAATTCAGAAAATGGATTAATACTTACAGATTATCCAGGTGAACCAAGTTACTGAGAGTAACAGGAAGTGTACCCCCAAGTTTCAGGTTAGACGAAAGGTCCCTACATTTCGAATTATCTATTAGCTTTCACTCCATAAATAGCAATTGCCTATTTTAGAATTCATTTTAGTTCTTCATATGAAGAATCTCTTATAATTTAAGCATTTTCTCAAAGTGCCTACCCAATATTCGCTTCCAATGCCCAACAATAAGATGAAAACGAAATTTCATATATGTTGTTAGACACGTGAAAAGTAAATCGACTTACAGTCCCCGGAGTTGTGTCAGGTTGCCAATTTCCTGGCTCAGAGTTCCTTGTATGTTCATGTCAAACAGAATCCTGGAGTATTAAAAATGGAAAAAATTCTATTGTTAATCAGATAAAATAAAGAATATTAAATTTCTTTAATTCAAATGAACATTAAATAATGAAGCAGCACGTACAATTTAGTAACTCTAGAATTGTCACAAGTGATCCCTTTCCAACGATCTCCACATGGATCATGGTTCTTCCAGTTAGGCGGTACATTCTTCCATCGCTTCGTTAATATCTTTAGTGCAACAACTGGAACAGAATTTGCAAATAATGTAATATAACAGAAGATAATTACATTGGAAAGATTATTCAAATTCTGAAAGATTTTAGTATGGACTTGATCATTCTCAGCCCTCAGGGTTGGTACCAGAAATTTACCAGTACATATTAGTCAGGTTTATTTAGGTTTAATTTTTCCTAAATCTTGTTAATACTTGGGTTTGGTGCCTTGTATCACTTAAAACAATAGGTTTTTGTTTTCTGGTTTCTTTATCTGGTGGAGATGCATAATAAAATACTTCCACTAATCTATTAAAAATGTGGTTAACAAAGAGGAGCTCAAGAGGGAAAAAGAAATAGAAGTCTAAAAATTAGCTCATTTGCACCATTCAGCAAACATGTAGCGTGCTGATTACAAGTACAACAAGACCCAAAAAGGAAAAGTGTAAAGTAAAAGTATGATCAAGTACCATCATCTGGATGAGTAAAGGAAAAGCCAGGAGGAACAATTACAATGCATAAAAGCAAGAACAGAAGCAACTTTCTTCTTAGCATGACTTCTATTTTCAATTGAGCAATTATCATTGCTATAGGCACTACTTAAATGTTTGGTTAAGAGGCATTTAAATATCACCAAAAAGCCAAAACAACGCGCCCTTGACTTCTGGCGGCACCTTATGAACTATGCGTCAATTTGCAACACGCACCATCTACTTGCTCTTTTTTTTTTTTTTTTGAAGGTCAGTGGCTCTACTTGCTGTTTTTAAAGGGAAATTTCATGTATACCCTTCAAAACATTGAAATTATGTATCCCCCCCAGGCCCCTATAAAATTCATAGTATCTTATTTATCCTACTAAATTCAAAACTCACACATTTATCCAATTTATTGACTTTTCTATTAAGGCTCATTTTAAATTTATAAAGTACCCATTTACCCTTTATTAAAAAAATGTGTGAGTTTTTTTTTTCCTTTAGAAGTTAATAAACTAAGTAAATTTGTGAGGTTTTGAAATTTAGAAGGGTAAATATGATATTATGAATTTTAGATAGAATATATGCGTAATTTGAGGTTCTTAAGGGGTATACATGAAATTCCCCTTATAAGTATGACGATTTGCAGACATGATTTCCGGGTAATTAAGTATGTGTTACGTACCATACGCCTAATCATGTAGCAAAAACTCCCCAAGTATTAATTTTTGTTTCTACTTTTGTTTCAATATTATTATGCTAATTTGTAATTACTTACTTTTGCATGAGATCGAATCATTTGTATTAATTAATATAACATTTTCAAAACAAGCACAACAAAAAAAATTTAAGCTTTCAAATATTTGAAAAAAAAAAAAATCAAATTGTTAAGGGACTGTATATTCATTTCTCTTTAATTACTTTTCTGCAGTGATATTTGGGCCGGTTTACTAATATGAAAATAAATAAAAGCTAAAAAAAGAGAGACCAATGAATGGAGTCGTAATATCTGGATTTGATATATAATCCTTTTTCAACGAAATAAATAGATATTTTAACGGTTGATCAAAATTCTTAAAAAAAAATTTATCTCATACAGACATTTAAGAAGCATATATATGTTTTAAAAGATTTGGTCCTTTGAAATTTAAATGTAGCTCGCATATGTAGCATGCATGCATGCATTTGGCGAGAGCTGGTAGCCACACAAGTCACTATACCTGGAACAATTTGAAGATATACCGGGCATGCAGTTGGAACAATTTGAAGATATACAATGGGACTGGTCATCGGATCACATGCATGGTAGTTTATGAACAATTAATTTTATAATGTACTTTATTAATGTGCACGTGTATAATTAAGATTGTTGTTTTGGCAATGGCCCCTTAATTTTGTGTTATTAATTTCAACTTGTATATGTTGACCGAAATTCTCCTACCAATACATTTTCATAACTTCACCTTAATTCTTCCTTTCTTTCCAGCTTAACTGCTTAAGCCCATAAACTCTGACACCAATTTTAAGCCACAACGATGGCATTGCGAATCCACCTAATTAACCAACAACCAAGAAATTAAAGCTCTATATATATATGAAATATAAAAACATAGAGAGGAGAGGAGATAGTAATTAGTATGCATGTCACCTCAAAGCCAGTGATGTCACAGTATTTCTTTGGAATATACAAACATATATATATAGATGGAGGAGACTCGATCGATATTCAAATCTGGAGGCAAAACTAATGAATGAGTCGATGATAATTTTAATTAATTAAGAGAAAACATGCATTAAAAAGACAGACGGGAATAGTAGGAATTGGATAAAACAAAAACAAATTAATATATATATATATATATATATATATATAGCACAAAAGCAAATTCCAACTTTGCTACTGCTAATTAAGCTTTCTAACCGAAACAACCCCTAATCCCAGTATTGGATCATATTCAGGTTAGGAATCTGCATTATCCCAGTACATATCGGTTCAACACATGTGTGTGTGTTTTTTTTTTCTAATTTTATTTGGTTTCTTTTGCTGGTATACCAGGTACCCATCAGGTTTAGTACCAACATGGATACACATACAGTAGACTTAATTTGAATCAATCTATCCTATTCCTATATATGATGGGTGAAAAGGGGAATCGCACAATTAAGACGATATGAAGATTTTAGTCTTTGTTATAGGTGTGAACAAAACTAAAACTGAAAACAGAGCCATCTACAGATCTACTACTTTTGCAATTTGCAAGTTACAAGTTACCAACAACAGGCCCCATCAACTTGGTCTTAATTGGAAAAGTCTTTTTTTTTTATATGGATATCTGTATTGCTTTGGACCTTAGTTTGAAGATAAGAACTATGCATTAATAAACCATCCGACTTAAGATGTCGTTGCTTCTAGTATATACATCTGTTATATAAATTGTACGTATAATGTTAAATTTTAAGTGTTTTTTTTTTTTTTTTTTATTGTCAAAAGTATCAAGATAACTTATTATCAAGTGATTCCTTTCGTTTAACATTAGCACACAACAAATATTTCGTAAAATAATAAATTCATAATATAAAAAATATATAATGTCTAAACTAAAATCGACTGCGAGTAAAATTTAAATTTGTTAAAAGTTTTTTATATGAGGATGATGCTATCAAGTTTATAGAGAATGTGCAAAATACAAAGGTTTACAAAATATTTAGAATATACTTAAAAATTATTTTAATTACCAATTTCTACATAAATGATCAAAATATGTTAAAAATGACGAGATTTTGTAGTGATTTGATAGAAAACCTTACCGACAAGAAATACAATGTTTGATTTATTCGTTCAAATCTCAATCCTTTCCTTCAAGTTTTTCGTTCAAATACAAATTTTATTATATTTACCAGAATTAATTCATTCACCAAGTTAAATTTGCAGATACGGATATTGTACCTCATTGCAAATTTACCTTAGCTCTTCCAGAAATAATTTGACTTCTAATTTGACAAAAATCTAATTTAATAACTTAACTAGACATAGATGTTTACATAAAAGAAATTGAACGAGATAAATAATAGCGGCCAGAAAAAGGAAACTTGGACGAGATGAATCATCACAGTCAACGTTGACCGCAATGATTCATTTCAATCGTTCAATTTTTCAACATCTTTTTAAATGATACCACCAATTTAATTTACAACTTTTTAATGCTATGAATAAAAGAATATAATTGAGCTCCTTTGCTCTTCAAAGTTCAAACTAGGCAGACATGTCCAACAAGTTTTTTACTATAAATTAAGATTTTATTGAAGATTTTATTTATAGCAGATATTGACGTCAAACTTTCTTTATTGTCATATTCTACTTTGTCATGCAATTAATTAGTAATGTATATATATGTAGTTGATTGAAATTATTCAATTTATTAATTGTGATTATTTTGATTATTTTGATTATTTGATTTAGAGTTAGGGTTAGAGTTAGAATTTGAATATGAATTGTAGTAGTGTAAATTTATTTTTCAATTATGAATAATAATTAGTGTTCTAAATAGCTAGCTATTGCAGCGCTATAGCTTTTTTGAACCATAAAAGCTAAGCTATGAAATGAATGTGCGCTAATTTATTTACGACTGCTACGCGCTATTGCTACCACTATGCTACATGAGCTTTTTTTGCATTTACATGAGCTTTTGTTCTTATTTATGATGCTACATGGTTTGTTATGAAAATGATTCTAAACCGAACTATGTGCTTCTATTCATATTTGTGATTTAGTCTCTCATTCTATATTGAAAAATATTCAAATATTAATTCTTTCTTTGGCTTGCTCTTCGCGTCAATATAGAATGAAATTAATATTTGTAGCTAATGAAATTGAAAGTGGTGAAAATCATTTCAAATTGATTATCTTCTCCGATTGATTTGTATCTGATAAATTCGATTTGATTATCATGTATTATGTCCCGATTGATTTGAGTATCATCCGTTTGAATTTTGAGGACAAAATTCTTCTCAGGGGGGAGTTTGTAACAGCCGGTAAATTTTTGTATTATTCTTTTAACTTAATTTTGGATTTAAATAGAATATTTATATATTTGAAGGTTTATTATGTAAAATGACAAAACTAAAAAAAAAAGAAAAAAGAGATAAGATGCCAACGTGGCACTAAGGCCACGCGGCCTATGTATGTTTTGACATGTTGAATTTTTACCACCGTAAAAATTTCTCTTTATTATCTCTCTTTATTTGATTAGAAAAAAAAGCATATGCCAACGTGGCATTTTGCCGCGTGGCTCTCATGCAAACCCCCAAATTTTGACCCGTAACCCTTAGAGGGTTTTCTCTCTCGTTTTGATTGAGGGAGAGGAAGCAAAAGTGAAAACCAAAAACGAAAAAGAAAAGAGAAAATCCAAAGAAAAATAAAGGAAATATTATGACAGTGAAATTTCATTTCACACTTTTATATTTTCTCTCTCCTGAGTTAGCTCTCTGATTTGTAAGTTTTTTATTTCTTCTTTTAAATTTTTTATTTTCATTTCAGTAGATTAATAATTTAATTAGAATAATTAATTTAACAATAATTAAATTAAATAATTTAATTAGAATAATTAATTTAAAATAATTAATTTAGTTAATTTTTAATTGTAGATTTCTTCTGTATTGAATTGAAAAAATTGCTCTTATGGTATCCATCTACACTGGTGGGGATGTTTTAACAGGTCCTAATAGGGTTTACTATAGTATTGGACCTGTTACTGTAATCCCGGTATTGCCGGGTACTGATTATTTGAGACTTAAATCAAATATATGTCAGAATTTGGGGTTGGATCAGGGTCAGTATGACCTTAAAATTGATGCCAAAATTAGCATGCCGACTAGTTCGGCACAAACCTGGTTCCAACTATTTCCAATTCAAAATGAGAGAGTCTGGCAGGTATTGTACAACCAAACTATGAGTTTTTCTGGGGGTGCATACAAGATAATTGACCTATATGTGGAGGTTACCAGAGCCCGGCGTTCGAACCCAGTTATGAGGTTAATCCAGGGTCGTAGTCGGGGTAACTCATCCGGCTCTAGTCCGTCACCTGTCCAAATTGACCAACCGTCCAGTAGTCGGGCCCCAGTTCAGAGGGACCGACCCTCCCGTTGGGCCCCATCCCAGACTGACCAGCCTTCATCTAGTCGGACCGCTCATTGGGGTCAAACTTGTGATCCGGATGAATCCGATGAAGAAGTGGATCCGGAAATACTAGAGGCAGAGGAAAATTGGGGTCATGTTGATCCTGAGGATATGAGCGATCATTCTGACCAGGAAGATACCGGGCATGTGCTCGGACTACCAAGGACTTTCAAGATGGATCGCAGGTTTCGGATAATAGATTACGGGTTTCGGATAATGGATCGAGGGTTTCAGCACCCGATTCATGCTTTCAACGACACATCAGGGTTTATGGAAGCCAATCGGGTTTGTTTGGAAGTAGGGCAGAGTATGATAATGAATTGTCCGAGGGACAAACATATGACTCAAAAGAGGCAATGAAGAGCGCAATTGTCAGGTTTCACATCCTATGCAACAAAGAGATAAGGAATACGCACAGTGACCGCACAAAAATTAGGTTCAAGTGCAAGGACAGTTACTGTGGGTGGTACATACTCGCAAGGGCCACCGGTTATGGAACACAATGGCGTGTCTCCAAGTGCCCAACACAACATTCATGCCACGCGGATGCGACAAGAACAGATCACGCCCAGTTGTCAGCTACTATGGTTGCCGAGTGTATATCCGCTCACATGAGGAACGATATCGACTTGAGTATTCAGGCTGTCCGAATTGCTGTTGCTGAAAGGTACAACGGTCAGATACCGGCGTACAACAAATTATGGCGTGGCCATGAGTTGGCAATAGCCCGTCAATTTGGCAGTTGGGAGGGGTCATACTCTCTTGTAGTTCCATTGTTGGAGGCAATCAAAAGAAGCAACCCAGGTACTACATTGTTCCTTCATTTTTTACGTCAAAAGAACCTGGACCATGGAGGTATTTTCATAGGGCGGCTTGGGCATTTGGACCGTGCATAGCTGCTTTTCAACATATCAGACCGGTCATCACCGTTGATGCATGTTTCCTGTCAGGCCGGTATAAAGGTAACTAATTTGATTGTTTTCACTTTATTTATTTTAGTTAATTTCGGCTCTTACAAAATTAATTTGATTGTTTTACCACAGGCAAGCTGTTGATTGCAACCGGGTACGATGCTGAAAACCAGCTCCTCCCGTTGGCTTTTTCACTGGTAGAATCAGAGAGTTATGACGATTGTGTGTGGTTCATGAAATGGTTGCGCCGTAATGTAATCCGCTCCAGATTCATGTGTGTCATCACTGATAGGGGAAAGGGTATCAAGAAGGTGTTCAGACAAGATGATATGGGGTGGAACGAGGAGGATGAGGATCAATGTGTTCACCGTCTTTGTGCTACTCACATAGCCAAGAACATAAAGAAGAACGGTTGCAGTGATAAGGCAATCCGTTTTTTTAGAATATGTGTGGCTAAGAGGAAGATGAGGAGATACGAGCAAGGAATGCAAGCAATGGGGCAGGCATGTGACATTGCCCTCAATTGGCTGGACGGTGTGGGTAAATATTTGGATTAAGATGAGAACGAGTGCTCCAAACCATGGAAGATATTCCAAGCACTGGACGGTGGTTACCGTTGGGGCATCATGACTACAAACGGGTCCGAGTCGCTTAATAATTTCTTCAAGTCCTCACGTAAGCTACCGGTTGCAGCAATAATTGAAGACACATTTTACAAATGTATGACATGGTTTGCGCAAAAGAGGGCCAAAGCGGAATGGGAAGTCAGTCAAGGTCAACAATTCTCGTGTCGTGTGCAACAGGTACTTTTATTTGTAGTTCTTTCTTCATAATTTTCTTTGTTAAAAAAATCTGACTTCTTCATTATTGTTTAATTTTTCGTAGTTGATCAACAAACGGTTCGAGAGGTCCGATAAAATGAAGACGCTGGGGGGCTTTGGAAACAACAACGAGTTCGAGGTAACCTCCACACAGGAGAGAGTTCACGCTTTCATACCTGACGATTCTGGTCAGTTTACCAAGGCCAATTACAAATACACGGTGATAATCGGGGATGATCACACGGTAACTTACACGTGCCAGAAGCCTCAATTGGAGAGAATACCGTGCTCTCATGTTCTGTCTGTGTGTCGTCTCCGAGGCATCGACCCTGGCGTCTTTATAACTCACTACTATCACATCCATACACTGATCAACACATGGAGCGCTCAATGGCATGTGTATGGAAATCAGTCGGAATGGCCTCAACACGATGGCCCGGTCCTTGTTCCAGAGGATAAAAATATTTCTGTGGGCAGAAGACAGCACAACAGAATTCCGATGTGGATGGACGTTCTACATAATAGGAGAAGAGGACACCAAGCCGGCCGAGATACACAAGAAAGACAAAACAGAGCTGCTCGAGCTGCACGAGATTGAGAGTTAATATTGCTTTTTTAATTGTACTCGTAAAAATATTGTTTATTTTCGGTTAATTAGACGTATTTGTAATTTCCGATAACATCAGCATTGTTCTATTGTATGCTTCTTTATATGGCTCCTTGTTATATTGTAATGTTTCTTTTGATCAAACAAACGACTAACAATAATTTCAGATTAAACGACATTTCAAACATAAGTAATTACACACAACTTCCAGTACAAACTTTACATTTTTGATAAAAATTTCCAAAATAAAATCATAATCAATTTCAGAATCAGATCAAAAAAAAAAATAACAGGGGCTGCTCCAGCATAGTGCGGCCCCATATGGGGGTCCGCTCCGGCATTCTGCGGCCTCCCTCATATGGGTCCGCTCCAGTGTTCTGCGGCCGTGCTAGATTTATAATTGTCAGAAAACGATGGTTATTTGGTTTATCTTTTTTTTTTAAATGTTAGAAACAAAAATTTTGGTTTTTTTTCTTCTTATTTACATGATTGAAAAAAGTATAGACTTAGATTAGTTGTTATTTGATTGTTACCCCAATTCTCCAATATTAATCATGTTGATAAGTAGTAGAAATATAGAATATAAATTTTGAAAAGAAAAAAAAGCTATGTATGATAGCTTTCGCTATAGCTAAGCTATTCGCAATAGCTATTTTCTTGTCTCCCCGCTATGCCGCTGTAATCGTTATTTAGAACCTTGATATAATTGTATTTAATTTTTTGTTTCTTATGGAGACAAATTTTGGACGTCAGTACGTCACAACTAAATTTGATAATATATAAGGCATGTTTTTATTTTTATAAAAAAAATATTAATAACATTTCTGATTTAGAAGAATACACAATTTTACGCTGAGAATACATCATTATTTGTTTCACATACGAACTACATTCTACCACACTATTCTCACCTAATCTCTGTACATATTACTAAATTATGACATAATGAGCCAAATATATATATAGAGAGAGGAGGGAGTAAGGCTATCACGCTTATTCATCATGTTGAACGGTTTGGATCAACTGTTTAGACTTTGAAAACATTGAAAATACAAGGTGTCATCTGGTGTCACCAAAAAATAGTATAAGTGGATCCCTCCTCATATATATAGAGAGAGAGAGATATTGGCTAATATCAAAACGTTTTTCCTAGGCCGTGGAACAAACGCTTCAGTTTTTATATTTTCAAAGTCCAAACAGTCGATCCAAACTGTTCAACATTCAATCTATATTAAAATGTGTTTGGAGACTAAATTTTACATTTATTGGAATTTTCTTACTATTTATTAAGTCAGTTTTAAAATTGTTGATTTCAATGATCTAAATTTTTTACTGTTTATTAAAATCAGCTATTTTAAAAATGACTTAATAAATAGTAAAAAAGTTCTTAAAAAATGTAAAATTTGATCTCCAAGCACACTTGAATATAGAGATCATATCCACTAGCGGACCCAGGAAGGGTCAGGGGTAGACACTTGCCGACCCCTGGATTCGAAATTTTTTTAGACCCAGTGGTATTTTATACTTGTGCCTACCCCTGAATGGATATAGTGCTTACCCCTGGATTTAATTCACGGTCTATTAGAAGAAAATTGTGCGGAAAAGAAAGTCAGTAAAGACTGATTCACGTAAAAGAAAGACAAAAAAAAGACGTAGTCTGATTTGTTACTCTACTTAGAAGAATCGTTGCTTTGTTAGGAGAAAAAAGAGGTCCGCTACTAAAGATATAAATATGTACCGTGCCGTGACTAGTGATGTCCAAAATGGTACTACTACTTTCAAAGAATTATAAACCATAATTTCTACTTGCGTTCAGATCACAAGCACATGATCCTACCGTGTAGTATAATTGGGGTGTCGATCCACAGGGATAGTGTATTAGATTTTAAACAATTTTCACTAGTCTAGTTTATCGAGTTTTTGAAAGTTTGAGGTGGTGGTGATAAATGCAATAAAGGTTAAACAGTAGATAGAGAGCCTCTAGGGTTTAGGTTTTTTGTCATTCTTAATCATGTGAGTACAAATTTCGACATCTCTCTACGTTGCATGCGGTGCTTTCACTGTCGCATGCGGCCTAGATTGCCCCACAGCTACCCTGCATGTGGCACTATCACTACCCATAGGGCATGCTGAGTGATTGTTTATGCGATTTGAAAGGTTTTCCGATCTTGCGATCGGCTTTTGGGCTATCAAGACTAAAATATTTTAGGTACGTAATTATATTATTTCCCTATAATACTCCGTCGTTGAAATATCCTAAAAACTCTACTTAATCTAAGTTCTTTCTAATGTTATTTAAAGTACGATTTACGTTATCCTGCTAAGGGAGCCCACTGGGTTCTAACCCTAGTCTTTGAACCGCTGCTAAGCCTCGTTAGTCGAAGTGTTTAGAGTACTTATATGCATTATCTTTCTCACACAATGATGCAATGACTTAACACCTATCGGTATATGGAGATCATTTGCATATAGTAGACAAAACTATGTATGTAAGGATACAATAAAAAAGAATTTAAAGTGCAAAAGAAAATTCAAACCATAACATAAACAAAACATAAACATATACTAAAACATAATTTAGAATTCAAGTACAACCCTCACCCTAGAGATGAGAAGTTTAGCTTCTTATGGCCATGGCAAAATATAAGAAAGAAAATAAAGAGAACATAAATTACAACCAAATTGAAGATAGAAGAACCTCTACTCCTTAGATGATGCTTTCTTCTCTTGCTTGACTTCTAATGGCTAACATTCTCCCTAAGTAACTCTCTAATCTAACATAATAATGAGAATTGCTAGTTACAATTCTGGACTTGACACAATTAAACACGCACAATAAATCATATTACAATAGGAGTATTTATAGTCTTCCTAAATGAGAGGTGGAGTAGTGGAAGTAGTGGGAGACATCCATCCATGATTGGATAGATAAAACTAAAAATAGCTTGGCTCTTAAGAAAATATGTCATTCTAGAAGACCCATTAGGAAATTGCGTTCTTCTAGAAGGCCCATCAGAGAAAGCCTATTTTTAGGATAGCCCATGGATCGTGCGACCTCAGAGTATACTGCATGCGGCATAGAGGAGGTCGCAGGGCTTCCTGACTTAGTGGATTTTTTTTATATTTTTCATTATTTCGCATGTTGTACACTTAATTCGTGTAAGGTGTTGCATTCTCCATGTAATGTCCCATTTCGACGCCTTATTCAGAAATCGCCTAAATAAGACACTTTTGCTCTATTTGTTTCCTAAATACGCAACTTCTCAAAAATCTGCCCAAAAGACGTAAAACACGTTTGCGGTAAATAAATTGAGAAAATAGCTACTTTGCATTCGTTTTTTGTCATTTTCCAGAAGAAAAGATAGTGATTTTGCTATATGTTTTGGCTTCATCAACTAGTCACGCCGTAACTTGGATTACGTGTCGTGTCGTGACCAAATTTGGAAGGATAGTCATGGCTCGTGAATGGTCACAACACGTTGATCACGTCTTGACCACACATGACATGTCCAAATGTGACTGGTCACATTTGTCATATTTAACTATTTTTTTCATATATAATTTAGGTTAGTTTATTTAAGATTCAAGATTCGATCATGATCTAACGGTTCTAATTACACATGACCATATGTCGTGCCGTGACCAAATTTTTTGTGTGACGTGCCTTGTCGTGCCAAATTATCAAAAGATAGTCACGACACGTAACCGGCACACATGCTGTAACGTATTCGGTTGTGCCGTGACTTTTTTAGATCCCTATCCACTACTCCGCTCTGATTCGTCAAGAGAAAAAAAATTATACTCTTGTCAATATTTTGTGCCTACCCCTGATCATATCTAACGGTTTGGATTAATTGTTTGGACTTTGAAAATAAAAAAACTAATTAGTTGCACCACGGCTCCGGAACAAACTTTTTGATATTAACCAATCTCTCTATATATAGAGAGAGAGAGAGGTTGGTTAAGATCAAAGTGGTAGTTCCTGAGCATTGGTGCTACCTATTTGTTTTTGCGATTTCAAAGTTCAAATAGTGATTTGATGTGCTCAATGTGTTCTCCATATTAAAATGTGCTTGGGACCAAATTTTACATTTTTTTGAAAAAAAAATTAACTATTTTTTAATGATTTTTTAAAATCATTGTTTTGTATAATAATTAAAATGGTGATGCATGCCATAGTGACAAATTAATAGTTCGGGTTCGGTTCGGCAAGGTCAAAAATTCGTGATTTGGGTATAATTCGGATATAATTCGGAAATGATTCGGTACAATAAGGAAGCAAAAAAAAATAACCCAAAAAAACTGTAAAAAACAAAATTTGGGTTTTTATCACGAATAATTCGTCAACTCGCATTTTATTCGCGAATAAAACGTATTATACGTATTTTCTGCGTTTTATTCGGAGTTCGGTTTGATAACATTAAAAAAAAAATTATACGCGAATTATATGCGAATTTTGTCACTATGCTGCATGCCAGTTGCACCTACTGCTTAGCGCTCGTGCCCTTGCTCAAGTAACCTTCAGTCATTGAAATGTAATTAGGTGTAGTTCCCTCCTTTTAGAGACGGATTGACAAAACATATCAGGCACTTGGCGTTGTCCCTTTCATGCATGGAATTGCAGGAACCCAGTCCTATAAATCCTACCCGCTGGGAAATAAATATTGTAACTGATCGAATTCACCTTTAGACAGGGGCGGATCCAAGATTTTTGTCAGGGGGGGGCAAAAAAATATCGAATCGGGTTTAAATACTTAATCGGATTTAAATCCATTAACTAATTAGATACTCAACAAAAAATAATGCTTTAACTTATACTTTTCAATGCTTTGACTTGTAATTTCTCATTGTCTGACTTATAATTCTAATTACCAATCAAAATTCAACAGATTTATTTCAATTTTAACCCTAAATTTAACTTGAATTACAAATTAAACGTCCAGAGGGGGCAAAAAAAATTCCGGGAGGGGGCAGAGTCGATCGAAACTAATAAATTTCCACTAAAACTCAAAATCCAGGGGGGGGCGGCTGCCCCCCCCTGGACTACACTGGGTCCGCCCCTGCCTTTAGAGGCTGGTTAAGAAATTTTGATCGTTTGATTTTGTATGTGTTGTGTGTTTCAGCATTTTTAGGGTAAAACAAATACCCCGGCCGGCCCAATAAAATTAATGCTTCTCTTTGAACTCTTTTTTCATCACTTGTCAAAGTTCACTGCGCTTAGATCTACCTCAACAAAAGATTCTATTATGAGATAGATAAGGTCTTCTTCTCTCTTTGAAATAAATGGAATGGTAGATGGCTAACCTACTGTCCTTGTAGAGCCGTTCGGCAATAAGAAATTAAGAGTGAATGATTAAGAGCTTAAAGAGCACTAATGAACTGATGTTCGATTGTCTTAATTAATCTGTAGATAAAAGTTAAGGAAGTTAAAGAAAGAGGTAGAGGTGTCTTAAGGTCCGGACAGATGATTAAGATTCGGACAAAAAGAGAATAAAAGAGGCTAGGTGATCTTAATCCGCATTAAAAAAACCAGTGTTCGGCAGGATTAAGCGACTCAGAAAGCTAAAAGAAGAGGATTAAGTCTTAAGGAGGTTTAATTCTTTGTTGCTGAAGGGCCCCTATATATGAGTTACTACTTTTTTTTTCTAGCAATGAAAAGGCTTTTTGAAAGCCAGAAAAACACTTTTTATTGAGCTCCACTTGAGGTGGAGTGATCCTTCTTCTAAAGTAAAGAGCATACCACTTCGAGAATCTTACTCCTCAAATTAGACTTCCACTATTATGAGTTTCCTTCCCTGCATCTTTAAAAGCTATGGCTGCTCATGAACTGTTTAATTTCACTTGCGAAGGAAAACCACCGCTATACATGTTTACACGGCTCGAAGAACAGAAGAAGCATCCTAGTGTAGTGCTGAGCCGGATTAAATTTATGCCGGAAAAAACCCAAATTCGAATTAATTTTGAATCCTCCAAGTCGCATAATCCTCGATTTCCTTGGCAATCTCACTCATCGTGGGGCGGTTACTGACCTCTTCTTTTACACATTGCAATGCCAGATCCAAGAAACAATCTAACCCGACTAAGTTTTCGTTCTTATTTTAATTACAAGAATAGGATCAATTAAGTTTAGTAACTCTGGAATTGTGGCAAGTGATCCCTTCCCAACGGTCTCCACATGGATCATGGTTCTTCCAGTTAGGCGGTACATTCTTCCATCAATTCATTAATATCTTTAGTACAGCAACTGAAACAATTTGCAATTAATGTAATAACACTGAAGATAATCACATGAGAAAGGTTATTGGAATTTTAAAAGATTCTTTTAATGGGCACTTGATCATACTCAGCCTAGAGGTGCTATCGGGTCGGGTCGGGTCCGGATACTATTATATTTGGATCCGTATCCTAAAAGTGTTCGGGTCCAAATTTCGATCCATATACTTATTTGTTTCAAATCGGGTCGGGTCCGGATCCGGATACCTATCTACCCGTAGATATTTCGGGTCCAGTCTTTCGGTTCCGGATAGATAGATACCCGTAACTTGTTTGTGGAATATCGGGTCCGGTCTGGATATGGGCGGTTCCGGATCCGAGGCGGATATATGTCACAACTCCCAAGAATTTGAGAAAGTAAAATATTAGAGATGGTGATTTCCTTTTCTATGATTCAAAAAATCTATGAATGGAATATTAATCACTAATTTTAATAGAGAATTAAATTTATGGCAGATATTTGATTTCAATGAGATTTATTGCAAATGACATACCAAATGAGGAGCAATAAATTTTCATGATTTATGCAGAGGATATATAAGGCAATATTGAAAGATATATTCAGAGCAATAAATTTTCATAATTATGCATAGGATATATAAGGTAGAATTGAAAGATATATCTCAGAGCAATAAATTTTCATGATTATGCAGAGGATATATAAGGCAGATATTGAAAGATATATTCAGAGCAATAAATTTTATTAAAAAAATTAATATGCAAAATGTGATTACTGGTATATGCAAAATTTGATTATATGTAAAATTATATTTTCATAGTTATTAATATATGTTTTATCGGGTAGTTATATGGGTATCGGGTCGGATTCAGGTTATGGGTCGGATAACTAATTCAAACCCATATCCCTATCCATTACAATATCGTTCCGGTTCGGATCGGATCGGATATTAAATTATTAATTTTGTAACCATACCCATAATTTAAACCGGTTATATTTTTTAAACCATACCCTACCCCAAATTAACAGGATCTGGGTCGGTTCGGGTCGGGATCCGGTTCGGTTCCGGATCGGATCGGGTAATCGGATTAAACGTAGCACCTCTAACTCAGCACCACAGGAGTTGTCGAAAATTGTACGAGTACATATAGTCAGGTTTATTTAGGTCATAATTTTTTCCAGACTTCCTGATAATACTTGGGTTTGGTGCTTTGTATCACTAAAACAAATAGGTTTTTTTTTTTTTCTGGTTTCTTTCACTGGTAGAGGTAAATAATACTACTTCCCTTAATCTATTAAAAATGTGGAAAATCAAAGAGCTTATTAGAGGAAGAAAATAGAAGTCTGAAATTTAGCTCATTTGCACATTCCAGCAAACACTGTAGTGTGAGACCCAACAAAAAT